>PVJX010041012.1:0-14886 GCA_004027295.1 Dolichotis patagonum | reverse complement strand
GGGGAGCCAGTGGACACTGGACACAGGAAGGAGGGTCCCCCACCATAAGAAAGAGCAGGGAAGGCCAACGGGCTGAGGGCCAGCAAACGCAGACTTGCCCACCCATTGTGCACCAGAGTTCTAATTTAAGCCCCACAACAACTTCTCAGGTGGGCATTACTGTCCTAAATTTACAAGTGGGGATGCTAAGACTCAGGGAGCTTAAGTAACTCACCAACTCCCAGCTCTAATCTGTCTTAGGTTTGCACATGTTACTGTTCTGAAGGCTGTGGCTGCTTTCCCTCTGCCTTTCTAGGTTCCAAATTGATTCTCTCTCTCCTGTGTCTGTACAATCTGGTAGAAGAGAGTCCCTTTTGTAAACAAATTATTTGCAGGAAAACCCTTATTAAGGGACCCGGTGGACAAGAACAAACTCAACAACTGTGGGGTCACCGTTAGTATTTCCTTTCTCTCTTCCTATTTTTTGGGCTTTTCCTCAGGTGTTAGACCACTCCTGCTCACTCTGTTTCCTTCTTGTTCCATTTGTCCCTGTTGTGCTCTCTCTCTTTCACCTCCCCTGCCCCCAGCAGCCTGTCACTTTTCCAAAGAGCCCTTCTTTGGATTCTCAGCCCAGCCCATCATGAGCCCTCTCGCTGCAGATAATTCCTCTTTATAGTCCTCATACAGCTTGTCATTTCTAGCCTCATGGGGTAGCCTATTACACTATTAATTTTTGGTCTTCTGTCTTTTCATTTCCTCATTTCTACAGGTATCCAGCTTTCTATTCCTATCAGGCCATGAGGATTTTCCCAGGACGAAGTAGTTCCCTAATGCAGATGCTGCTTCGTTACAGACAAGGGAAAGGAGAGCACCCTGCATCTGAAGACAGGGAGAGAAACTGAGATTCCCTTCAAAAATGGAAAGATAGCTGCCTGGTGGCAACTGTTGAGCTTAACAAAGATCAGACAGAAGTATAACCCAAGGCTAGCCAAATCATTTCCCTTGAATGTGTTTTCCAAAAATTCCATAGCCTTTATAATGATTTTTAGTCATATGACGACACGGCTAAGAATATGACAGGCATTAAAAAAAAGAGCATGAAATATGCCAGAAGTTGGGCAATGGTGCTCCCTTCCTGCCATGTCACGGGGATGCAGGCCCTGTCTGCCACACTGTCTCTTCCTCTTGCTAGGTGGAAACTGTAGCTCAGACAAAAGTGAATTTGGTGCAATGTCCAGGGAACTGTGAAAAGACATCGAAGGATAATCAAGCAGTGCACGTTAAGATGCCAGCACCTTGTCCTGGATTTCTCAGCTTAGGCAAAGATCATATGCCATGGATTGGACTGAAGCAGAGGAATCTCTGTGAGCTGCTTGCCCCGTGGACCCCCTGCCTTAGGCAAAATAGGGGTGCCAACAGCAGCTGTGATGGTCCAAGAACCAGTTGCCCTTCCTGTGTCTCAAACATTCTATGGGCTTCCGGTGCAAACATAGGAGTTGTAATTTCCTGTGGCCCAGGCAGGATGAGAGATTAGAGTCAGCTTTGATTTAAAGAAAACAAACAGAAGTGTATATTTTTGTATAAGAATTACAGACTGAGGTCCATGTTCGTTTGATTTGTTTCATGTCTGACTTCCAAGTCTCTGACAGCCAAGCCTGTCTACTTGAACTCATGACCTAAAGCATAGTAAGTATACAGTCAATATTTGCTGAGTTGAGTAAATGGACAGTTTTGGAAGTCAAATGGTAGAAGAGCGTTACTCTATTTCCTGCAACCATGCCCTGCATGGAAGACCCGGGAGGCATAGGTTTTGACTGTTTCTTAAACTCCAATAACATTTAGCATACACTACAAAGACACTTTGACAGGTTCTGTCCAGGCAGGTATTTTCTCCATGGTGAGAAATACCTCTGAAGTAGCCTAGCATCTCAGGGCTCGTTGCCCATCTTTTGAATTTTCAAGTGCCTCAAGCTATTGTGAGTGAGTTCTATGTTTATATTCCAAGCAGCTTGAGTCTGTGTCTTGCAAAAATGCAAGTTGGAAAGCTAATTCATTCCTTTATGTCAGGTAATTGCAATTTCGCCCTAATCCTTTCTTGTCAAATGTAGGGAGCGGCGTGATAGCCTCACTGCTGCCGCCCCATCCCACCCTCCTGTGGGCATTTGGTGTGTCTGCCTACATTACCCATGATCCTCTCTGCCTGGCCGGACATGACTGCGACCTATCCAGTCTCTTCACAAGGTCTCTGCCTGATGACATACTTCCTCCCACCGGCGCCCATAGTTACTTCCGCCAGAAAGTTGACCCCGCCCAACTGTTGCTTAGATACTCCCGCCAAAAGGGTTAGTACCACCCATAGTTGCCTAGTTACCCGACTACATTACATGATCTGACTCCCTCATTTCTGCCCTCTATATAAGCCATGTTCACTTTCTCAATAAACGAGACTTGATTGGAATTGCTCAACTTGTCTCCGTCTCTCTTTCCTCTTGTCCCGTTCTCATCCCATCCCCATTCCCCTTCCAGGTTAGACCCACGGACTGATCCGCGGGCTGGATCAGCCAAAGACATTTCTACAATGCAGGGAGCAATCTTTTACAAGAGACACTTCAAGGTGATTTAATAACAACACTTACTATGAGTCACATATTCCCTGTAGTCATCTACCCTTCAACTTGGGAGAATAGGGTTTCAAGCACAGAAGAGGGAAAGCATTTGGCTAGGCTCAGAACCCACTTACACACTTTCAGGCAAACGTACACCTTCAAGGAAAATTCGAAATCTCTAGTGACTACTTGTGGTAACTAAGATGCTAAATAGGATCTATCAAAGCCATGCTATTTTGTTTGCTTTAGAATAAGCTATATTCATTCATTGCATTGAGATCCCTTAGAACCCTTACAAACACTTACAAACTTCCCTCCAGCTTTCTCTCTCTGTGTCTTCATTTCTGTTGTAGTCAGGGGACTGCAATGAGAACAAGACAATACAGGACACATAATTTATAGTATTATTTATAATGGTCACCCAGAGTCAAATACAAGAAGTGCAGGAAATCTGCCCACACACTAAAGACCTAGAAAAATCCAGCTGAGGGCTTGCATCCAATGCAATAGCCTGCATGAGTTCAGCTGAAAACCTAGAGCCCATGACAATGCCTCCCTCAAGTCCAGCTGGAGGCCTAGAGCCCACAACAATGACTCATCCAAGTCTATCCCATGCATCTGTGCTAGGAAGGCCCAAAAGTCAGCGGTGGAAGCTAGAACATCTATGCCAGTGGGGTGAAGGATCTGTGCCAGCAGGCTGATGGTATTGTACTGGAGCCAAGAAGTGACACTCAAAATAAGGGCTGAAAAGTGCTACAGTTATCCTAACAATGAAGTTCCAAGCTCCTCTGACAATGAGAACAACCGAGTTCATATTAGAAAGCCAGTGTGACAAGCTTCTCCTGAAGAATGAACAGCACACATCTTTCTCTCCGGAGCCAGGAAACGATGCTCAAAGTAAGGACCAGAGCTCCCCCAAAGTAAACCGCAGCCATTCTCAGCAACAAGGGCCCAAGGTCCTCTGATGATAATAACTGAGTTCATATAAGGGGAGCCACCATGACAGGCTCCTGCAGGAGAACAAACAGCTCCAAAGAACAACACCACTTAGGAGACCCCACAACACTCTTCCTCTCCAGGTGTCCTTTTTATGCTGGCAGCGGTCCTCAGGTGGGCCATCCATGCTCAGCAGCACGCTGATTCACATCAGCTGGTGTTTAAATTGACCACCAGTTTTCAATCCACCACAATGTCTTTTAAGTGTAAAACTACAAATTTTTCATCTATTCCTTTTATCCCATGTGCCTAATAAAAAGAATGGGCATGGCTATTTTTAACACAACTGAATTCCCATCTCATTCCACATTAGGAAAAAGTGTGCATGCTCCTCGTGGTTGGTACATGAGTCCAAGTGTACCAAAAGGCAAGAAGGTTGGCTGGACTCTGGGCAAATTCAGGGGATCTCGGTGTGAAAGGACAGCATGCAGCTCAAATGTGGATGTGATTCAGATCCACCCACCACGCCTCTGTCGGCCTCCATCCAAGAGGAAACAGCTGAGAGAGGGCTTGGTGGAAATTGTCTTTGGGAAACTCACCATCATATCTCCCTAGAAAAGTACACTAAACATAATACATTTCCATATCACAAGTAACCGAATAGGACAAGAGGACATCTTTGCCAAGTGCCACTTACTTCACCAACAATTAGAATTTTCTGGGCATGCCAGCACTGGTGTTACTTGCTGTAGGCAGATTCCTTACCTAGACTTATAAAAACCCACACTGGCTACTCCTAATGGAGCTCTTAGTATGTTTCTTTCATCTGGATTTCTAAAACTAGTAACTCTGAAACTGACAAGTATCAACAGGTTAATAGGATTGTCTCAACAAACATTGGTACGTTTTCAGCGAAGACTTGCAGTAGTGGTGTTCTGCGCAGAGGACCCGTACATCAGAGTTTCACAAAGAGATGCCAGAACACTAGAGAGCTGCAACCAGACCGAAGGAGCTGAGTTTGCATTTTGACTGGAAAAAACCTGCTACTCTTACCCACGTGTTATGCCGTGCTTTGAATGTGGTCATTTAAGATATAAAATTACTTGGAGTTTAGCTACCTTGAACCCTGTGTAGATGAAATGAGTTAGAAATTAATGAAGTAGTAGGAGGTTTAACTGCTCTTCCTATACTTTAGAAAGTTAGAAAAATAAAGAGCAACAGTAGCTGCTTTCATATTGTGCATCATTTGTTTTTCACCAGCAGTTGGTTGCCTTTGGTTAGAGACAATCCTTCACCCTCACAGAGATGCAAGCTACCAACAGAGGACTCCACACTTTCAGGTAGATTTCTGTCTATGAGAAACAGCATGGAAGGACAGTGGCCTTTAGTTCAATTTAACATGAGTATATAATATCTACTGGGCATCACTTATAAAGATTACAAAGTATAGAGATTTCAAAACAACTGGACAGTGAAGCAATATACTGATAATGAAGCCAAGATATAAACTACTCTGGAAAATCCAGGGAGATATATCTAAGTGCCACAGAGAGAGAGTGCACAATCAATGTTAGATATTTCTGCCAATTAAAACTAATTGTCAACTTGATTGGTTTGGGAGACATCTAGGATTATAAATCACACTTCTGGGTGTGTCATGGAAGTGTTCCCTTAGGTTCTATATCTGATCCTTTGACCCTTTCTGTCGGGTCTTATTCCCTTTCCTCTGCCAAGCCACCCCACCATTGCATTTCTACCTTGGAGACAGCTGACCATGGAACAATGTCCCTGCAACCATGAACCAAATGTGGGTGTCAGACATTGTGTCCAAACAATGAAAAGGTGACTAAGAGAAAATTGGTGTCAAAAAAGTAAGGTTGTTGCTATGATTCTACCTCACTGTGTGGTTTAGAAGCTTTGGGGACCAGTTTGAAGTAGTTCAGGAAGGTGAGATGTGGCTTATAAAAGCCCTAGAACCCTGCAAGAAGGACCTGATGGTTGATTCCAGTTGGAGATCAGACCAAAATGATAAAAATGTGGATAGTAAAGGCCAGGCTGAGGCGGTTTAAATTAGGAACGAGGAGTTCATTGACATTTGCACTAGAGACTATGTATGTTATACTAAGGGAAAAAAATACTCTGCATTTTTCTATGGGCTGAGATTCCAAGGAAGACTTTTTAAGGGAAGTAGACTAATTAATATGATGTAGAAAACTTCAAGAACATTCCAAATTTAAGGTGCTGACTTGGGTACTGCTAACTGCTTTTAGCCAAATTTATAGTGAGAATTGGTGGCAAAAAGCAGAGTACATCAATCTGAAAAACTTAAATTTTGACCCAAAAGAAACTACATGTGAAGTTGGGGCCAAAAGATGTGTAGTTGCTAAAGAGATTAGAGCCCTTAAAATGAAACTAAGCACTTTATATAAGGACAAGAAGAAAGATGTCTTGAGGACATCTCACAAATCAGCAAGATCCCATCCATCCTAGACTCAGGGGTGCAAAACTATAACTTCTCATTTGCGAAAAGAGCCTCTGGAATTGAAGAAGGGCTTACTTCGAAATTGGTTCTCTGGAATTCACTTCAGCATGCTCAGCCATGCAGGCACTGAGAGACTGCTAAAACTATGGTCCAGTGGGGCGCAGCTATTGTGCAAGCTGGCAGCAGAACTTGTAGCATTCATGGGATGGTGTTTTAGGAATGCATAATACAAGAGTTGTGGAGTCAGGAAGCTTTCCACCCAGATTTAAAGGAAAGCCTTAGAGGCCAGGCTCTGATTCCCTGATAGGTCAGTCTATTAAGCTGTGGGAATGAAGCCAAAGGTGCAGTAGAGAGTCCAGGAAATCAGAGATGCCAGGATGTAGAATATCTACTGAAGAAAGATGCAGGCCATAAATGGAATTAGCCCAAGAGAGAGACTTGTGGATTGCAAACAGGAAGACCATGTGGGTGAGTCTGCATGAACACTGTGAAACTCACAGCTCAACATCATGTGCCGCAGATGCCAAAGATGAAGCTACAGGATCTAATGTTTTCCCTGCTGGGTTTTGGCCAGCTTTAATCTAATTCTTTTCTAGCCCTCTTCCCCTCCCTTTAGAAATGGTAATGTTTAGCTTGTGCCATTATACCCTGAGAAATGTTACTAGATTTTCATGGTTACAGATCCTCAGAAGAGACTTTTACTTGGATTTTGAAAAATGCTAGAACTAATGAGACTTTGTCAAAGGGTTTTGGTTGTAAAAAAAAAAAAATAGTTGTATCATGTTAGGTGGAATTATTAACTTATTGTGTTTTAAGTATGCTTCAAATTGTGTTTGAATTTCAAATTGACAATCGATAGAATGTGGTGGTTAAGATAACTTAAAAACTTGATTGGCTTGGTGCCACCAAGAGGATTGATAAGCACATTTCTGACACCTGGGTGGGTCATGGAGGTGTGATTTTGAATACTGCTCCTTTCCTTTCTGGCGCTGTTCCCCTGCTCTGCTTGCTGGCCAACATGAACTAAGCATCATTGTTCCACCACACCCTACCCCTGCTGTGATATTCCTGAATCGCAGTCAGCAGATTCTAGGCTGATCTTCTGACACTGTGAGCCAAATTAAACCCCACCTGCTTTAAGTTGCAGGTGTCAGATATGTGTTCCAGCAACAAGAAAGCTGACTAAAATGGCTTATAGCCTTTGTTCAGGGTTATGCCACACATTCCTAACCTTTCTTTTCTCTGGTGATAGTGCTGCCATGTGTCATAGATTTACCTGTATTAGACTTTCACATACATCCATGAAATTTGCTGCTTATCTCCAACTTGGTAAATATCTCTCACTAGGGCTTCCTCTGCAAATCTATGTTCCACTCCCCTCCAATGACTTTCTGGAAAAAAAAACACTTTTGGATTTTCAAAACAGAAATGAAGGCCTAATAAACTGCAGTTGTGTGATTATGCCCAAGTTCTTTAACATTGTATTCGGCTTCTTCCCATGACAAGTCATTTGCAGTAACTCAAACATGCTTCTAGCAAAAAGATGATCAATGGCATTTGAGGACTTTGCACTAAAAAATTTAAGGAAGACAAGCCCTATTTTTTTGTACACTGAGTAACATTCACACCTGTCACCTTGATAAATCAGGTTGCATCTGAGTTCCTTGTCACACATGTCTGAGTTTAGCAGCCCCCAGGAGTTTAGTGTTATACACATTAGAATCGGTGAAGAAGCTTTAAAATGTGCTGGTGTCTGGAACCCCATCACAGAAGGTTCTAATTAAATTATTCTGGAGTGGAGCATGTTGTTTCATTTTTATTTTTAAATCTTTGCTAGACTTAACGTTACTGTTATTATTTTCAGTTGGCCAATAATTATAAGCAAGCCCTGAGCTTGATTAACCAGAGCCTCTGTATTTCCTCTATGATGTTCTTTGACAACTAGACATTCATCTTTGATTACTAAACATTTCTAGTTCCCTAGATGGAAATCTGGCAAATGGGAGATTTTCTTTGACAAGTAGAAGCCTGACATTTTTAATGTAACTAAAAAGTACTGTTTTTTCTGTAATTATTCTGAGAAATTTCCTAGAATTTCCCATAAACATTACAGGTAGTAGCTTAGAGGTTAATTTACACCAAGATAGGATGTGTTTGATTATGGGAAATAGCTGTCCTTGCTATCCTCTAAATGTTATCCACTGTCTTCATATTTAATGACCTTAGAAGTATCAACACATAGAAACAACTTCTATTGTCAGATAACTTTTAATCCAAAGCTCTTGGTCATTAAAATGTCTCCCAAACTCCTACCTTCCCCAAAGCTAACCCAGGAGGCACTAAGAGTCAGAATAGCTCAAATTGTTCAAAAGGATAACAGAGGAGGTTAGAAGTCAAACTAATGAGGTACTTAGGGGATCATAGAAAATACAACTAAACAGATAATGGAAGTAATAACTGATTAATAAGCTAGATTAGATAAACAAAATGGTGCAAAATATGAATGACCAGTTTAGCAAAGAATTAGAGTTCATGAAAAGATTTAAATTAGAAATTCAAGAAATTAGAAATTAATTAGTATGGGCCACAGGAGTGAACAGTGTGAGAACAGAAATAGAAGGCAATGATGCCTTCAAAGACCAATTACTCAAATATACCTTAAAAGCAATAAGAAAACATCAAAAATGGACCCAAGCATCACTAGATGATGCAAAGAAGATGAGCCTAAAAGCAACTGGAATAAGCGAAAAATCAGAAAACAACAGAAACAACATTTTAAAAAACCTATTCACAAAAATCATGACAAACACTTCCAAAATACAGGGAAAGAAATAAACATAGACATAAGCAAGGTGTATAGAACTCCAAATAGCCACAACCAAAAGACAAACACTCTGTGCCACATTAAATCAATGTACAAGAAGTCCATCTCAGGGATGAAATCTTCAAAGTTGTTAGAGAAGGGCTACAAATTATATGTAAAGGTAAATCCATTAGAATCACAGCAGGCTTTTCTACACAATCCTTAAAGTCCAGAAAGGCAAGGAGTGAAGTGTTTCAAGCCCTAGAAAGTAACAACTTCCAACCCCACTTTACATATGCTCAAAACTTTCCTTCAAATTTGATGGAGAAATAAGATACTTCCATGACAACGAGCACCTCCAGAAACCCATGACTACCAAGCCAGCATCACAAAAAAATTCTCAAGGATAACCTAGAAAGAGACAATGAAGTCAACATTATCAATAAGTCAAAAAGAATGAATATACCTGGTAGGATGAGCATCTAAGCAAAAGGGAAAAAAATGAGATCATCAACGCAAAATAATGCAATGACAATAAGTCAATATCTGTCAGGAAGAACTCTCAGTATGAAGAATCTCAATTCCCCAAACAAATGACTCATATTGACAGAATGAGTCGAGAAAAAAATACTCAACAAAGAAACATATTTAATTCATAAAGAAAGTCACAAATTAAAAATCAAAGAACAAAACATAATACTCCATGCAACAGGAACCCAGAGAAAAGCAGAGGTAGCTATTCTATTTCTAGACAAAGTGGATTTCAAGCCAAGATATCAGAAGAGACAAAAAAGTTGACTACATATTGTTTAAATGAACAATTCAACAGGAAGAGGTAGAAATTATAAATACACACACACACCCCAAATACCAGCACACCCAACTTCATAAAACAAACACTAATAGATACAAAAAATCAGATAAACACCAGTACAAATGTAATGGGGACTTCAATATCCCACTGTTACAAATGAACAGATCAACTACCCTAAAAAATCAACAAAGAAATATCAAGAGTTGAACCAAACATTCGAACAAATGGACTTAATAGATATCCACAGAATGTTTCATCCAACAATAGAATATACATTCTTCTCAACAGGACTTCTCCAAAACAGACCACATACTAGCCAATAAATTGTGTGTAAGTATAGTGATACATTAGTTCACAAACTTAATTCATTCTATGATTCTGGAAAAGATGGCCACATTCATGGCCATACAGGAAAGATGGCTACAGTCATATTTGTCACCCAATGCAGAGTTCACAAACAAAAACAAAATTTTACCATTCTCTTCTGTTCATGAACCAAATTGTTTGCAAACAAAAGTGTTCATGAACTGAGGTACCACTGTAAATGCAAAAGAATCAAGATTATCTTATACATGTTCTCAGATCATAATGCAATAAAACTAGAAATCAACTGCAAAAGAATCAAGCACATGGAAATTAAACAATGCTCTCTTGAATAATCAAGAGGTCGCAGATGAAATTAAGAAAGACATTAGTTCCTATGGTCAAATGATAAATCCAGTACAACATACTGTAACATGAAATACAATAAAAGCAATCCTAAGAAAGAAGTTAGTGGCAGTGAATGCCCATATCAGGAAAAAACAGAGTGAACTCAAGAAAATAACTCAATTAAGTATCTTAAGGTTCTAGAAAAACAAGAACAATCCAAACCCAAAGTTAATTTAAGGAAAGAAATTATAAAAATCAGAGCAGAAATTAATGAAATTGAGATTAAAAATGTGACACAAAAAATAATGAGGAGTTGGTTCTTTGAAAGAACAAACAAAATAGACACTCTTACCAACATTAGTAATGAAAAGATCCAAATCCACGCAACTGGAAATGAAAAGGGCAAAGTTAAAATGGATTTTACTAAAATCCACAAAATCATTGGTAACTACTTGGAGAACCTGTATTCTAATAACATGGAAAATTCAGAAGAAATGCATAGATTCCAAATACATGTGAACTACCAAAGCTGATCCAAGAAGATATAAAACTCCTGAATAATCCAATATCCCTAAATTTAATTGAAAAAATCCTACCAACTAAGAAAAGTGCAGGTCTCAATCAATTCACTGATGAATTCTACAAAAACTTTAGAAAAAATTCAATGCCCCAACTCCCCAAACTCTTTCATGAAGTCAAAAGCAAGCAGCACTACCAGTTATTCCTGGTAACAAGCACTACCCTGATTCCCAAACCAGAAAAAGAAAACTACAGGCCAATCTCTTTAATAAATGTAGATGCAAAAATTCTCAATAAGATATTGACAAACAGAACCCAGCAAATCATTGAAAAGAATAATACATCATAAAACAGCCCAAGTGCTCATCAATCAAGGAATGGATAAAAAAGATGTGATATTTTTATACAATGGAGTACTACCAGCTATAAAGAAAGATTGCATTGAGACTTTTATAAGTAAATGGACCTGACTTGAAACTATACTTGTAAGTGAAATAAATCAAACTCACGTGTGTAAATATCATATTGTCTCCCTGGTGTAAGAAACTGAAAAATTATATATGATCCAAAATCTACAATAAATACTGTGAAAGGGTGAGAAACTGTTCAAAGAGGAAAAGTAATTGGAATAAGGGAAAGCAGGAAAAGAGGAAGAGAAAAGAAAAAAGACATAAATTTGTGTACATATATGCATGTATATAACAGCTAAAATGACTATACTACTACTTGTATTTGTTATTGGAAAAGAACAGTTAATATATGTTTAGATCAATTCTACATGTCTATATCTGTTAATCTAAGCAACCCTCTTGAAGGTAACAATATGCAATATTACAACCATTGTCAAATTCCTATCATTTTGTTTTGTAAGCCTATAATGTTATTGTATTTGGGTTTTTGTTGTTTATTTGTCTGTATTGCTTTTTGTTTTTCTTTTCTGTGTCCTTGTAATCTTAAATAAAAAAGAAAAATACATTATGACCAAGCAGAATTTATTCCAGTGATGCAGGAACAATTTGACATACAGACATCATTGAACTACATAAAAAGAAGTAAGAACAAAAATTACATAATCATCTCAAGAGATGCAGAAAAGTATTTGACAAACTCCAACACCCATTCATGATAAAAAAAAAACCCTGAAGGAAATAGGAATGAAAGGCCTTTACCAATCTGACAAACATAACATCTATGACAAACCAGTGACCAATGTCATACTAAACAGAGAGAAGCTGAGTTTTCCTTTTAAAATCAGTAATGAGACAAAGATGCCCATTATCATCTCTCTTGTTCAATATAGTTCTTGAAACATGAGCCAGAGTGACTAGATAAGCGAAAGAATAAAAGGGATTTGGATAGGAAAGGGAGAAATTAAATTACCATCATTTGCAGATAACATGATCCTATACATAGAAGACCCCAAAAACTCCACCAGAAGACCCATAAAATGAATAACCAAATTCACTAGCACAGCAGGGTATAAAGTCGACACTCAAAATCAGTAATGTTTCTCTACTCCAACAATAAACTTGAAAATTTGGAAAACAATACTTTTCACAACAGCATCAAGCAAAACGTAATACTTAGGAATTAACCTAACTAAGGAAGTAAAAGACTTCTGCAATGAAAACTATAGTAACTATAGAAACCATAGAAAATGGAAAGATACCCCTTGTTCTTGGGTAAGCAGAACCAATATAGTCAAGATGGCTATACTTGCAAAACTCTCATAAAGATTTAATGCACTCCTCATCAACATATTAATAGCATTTCTCACAGAACTAGAGAAAGCAACCCAGAAATTCGTATGGAGCCAGAAGACACCTAGAATAGCAAAAGCATTTCTGGGCAACAAGGGCAAGGCAGGAGGCATCACAGTCTTAGACTTTAATTCATACTATAAAGATACAGTGATGAAAAAAATGTGATCTTGGCAAAAATAAAAACAAAAACAGATTACGGATCAGTGGAACAGAATAGAGCACGCAGAAACAACTCAAGGCACATTTGTTCACCTTTGACCTAGGCCAATCTCTTTGATGAATATAGAGGCAAAAATTCTCAATGATATACTGACAAACAGAATCCAGCAAATCATCAACAATTATAATACATCATGACCAAGCAAAATGGATAGAATGAGTCCTTTCACTGACAGAAAGACAGCCTCTTTAACAAATGGTGCTGGAAAAACTGGCGATCCACACACTGAGGATTAAACCTAGACCCGTATCTCTCACCATGCACTAAACTAAAATCAAAATGGGTCAAATACCTAAGTACTAAAACAGAAACACTTAATCTCCTGAAAGACAATATAAGTAAAACTCTTGAAGACATGGGCATAGGCAAAACTTTCTGAACAGAAACCTAATTGCACAAGAAATAATGCCAAGTATCGACAAACAGGATCATATCAAATTTTAAAACTTCTGCACAGCAAAGGAAGCCACCAAGAGTGAAGAAAGAGTTTTTGCAAGCTACCCCTCAGACAAAGGGCTAACATGTGGGACACTGATAAAGAACCTTTTAGAGACAAAGTGCTCAAACTGCAACCCAAAACCCACTAATTTATCACAAAGTGCCAACACCAGAATTAAACCTGAATACTGACGTTTCAGTTTAGACAAAACAGCTGTATCTGATGTTTGGCCGCTGGGGTGACTTGGCTCGCATGCCAGCAGGGAAAGCTCTGTGTGTCCACTGTGGCATGTGTGCCGTATGGTCACCACCACTGACCTAGAATATATAAATAACTCAAAAATTTAGACTCCTCAGATTTAAAGATCCAATTGAGAAAAGCACATCTGAAGTGAATAGATGTGACTCAGATGAAGAAGTGCAAATAGCCGATAAATAGCAGCAGCATCACAGCCATTTGAGAAAGGTAAATTAAAACACCTAGATTCCATTTCACTCCAATAAGAATAACTGTCATCAAGAAATCAAGCAATAACAAATGCTGGCGATGCTGCTGGGGAAAAAGAACCTTTCTCCATTGTTGATGGACTTGTAAACTGCTACAACCACTATGGGAATCAGTATGGAGATCCCTAAAAAAACTAACAATAGAAATTCCATTTGATCCAGCTATTCCCCCTCTAGTTATGTTCCTAAAGGAGTTAAAGATGTCATATTAGAGTAATACTTAGGTATCCATGTTTATAGCAGCATAATACATAATACCTAAATCTTGCCAGAAGCCTATATATCCATGAATGGATGAATGGCTAAAGAAAATGTGGTATTTATATACCACAGTATAGTACTACTATACTATACTATACTATACTATACTATACTATACTATAGTACTGTCATATAGAATGGTAAACTGAGGTTATTTGTAGGAAAATGGATGCCTTGAGACCATAAGGTTAAGTGAAGTAGGTCAGACACACAGGCTTGAATATCCAGTAGTTTCTCTCATATGAGAAACCCCAATAATTAAAGTGCAAAATACAAGACAGGAAATAGGAAAATAAGAGACAAAAAATGTAATTGTAATCCAGCATGGACAGTGTATCTGAAAGAGTGCCTTGATTTGATTTAGTACAATTGTTGTATGTGCTTTGGTCCATTAGTATATTAATCTGTACTTATAATAACTAACTTGATAAGCACATATGAAATAAATTAGTCAGAGGGTAGCAATTTTTCTTAATTTAAAAAAAAGGTGGAGAGGAAAGGGAAAAAGAATCAAGATGTGTTATGTATGTACGCCAGTTCTACAGTGAATGGAATCATTATGAAATGCAAAGGTGTACTAATACAAATTTAAAAAAGAGATAAAGCATTTATTTTGGCTCCAAGTTGTGGATGTTTCAGTCCACAGTGCACTGGTCCCATTGCTTCTGAGGCTGATGTGAGGCAGCCCTTCATGGGAGAAGCACGCAGCAGAATCGCTCGTTTTCAAGCACAATGCAAAAGAAAGGGACTGGCATCTTCTAGCAGTGTCAAGGCTTTTTTCTCATGAGCCTTTCAGGGCATCCTAGATCCAAACTCCAACAAGGTCTTATTCTGAAATCCTTCCCAGGCTGAGGCACTCCTCCTGTGTTTTCCTCACAATTTGTCTCCAGCTCCAAAATGTCATTAT
>PVJX010041011.1:0-14880 GCA_004027295.1 Dolichotis patagonum | reverse complement strand
AAAAAAAAAAAAAAAAAAAAAAAAAAAAAAAAAAAAAAAAAAAAAAAAAAAAAAAAAAAAAAAAAAAAAAAAAAAAAAAAAAAAAAAAAAAAAAAAAACCTCCTGAGAATTTTTTAAATTTGAAAACACTAAAATACCATTAATATAGAGAATTAAGGAGACATACCTTTTTAAAGTAACATCCCTGTACTAAATACACAAACTTGTCAATATTCATACACAATGAGATCCCACATTCACACCAAACTAGATTCCAAAACACATTAATGCAAGATCATACAAAACATACACAGAGGCACATAACACACACAAAAATGTGCAAAAATCTCCCTCTTGCCTAGTGCTAGCTTGTGTCTTTCCTTTCCATGCAATTCTGTAGTTGTCTGTGGTCCTTGCTAGTATGGGCTGATTTCTATATCTGTCCCTTACCTATTGCCTGTTGGACCTTATATACGAACTTGTTCCTGGAAGGTTGTGTGTGTCCTCTCAGTCACTGCTACTGAGAAATCAGTTCATTATTAAATTATGTATTTTAAATCACTTAATTATTATTGCATCTTATTAAAATTAAAAATAACTCAATCTGATGAACCAAAAATAATAGATGCATATTTTATATACTTTGAATTAAATTTGCATGCTAATCAACTAATTACTAAATGCCAAGAAATAACTTTTCTGTTACCTCTTCTCTCCTACCTTACAGTGGATGGCAAATAAAGATGACCTAAATTAGCCACACTGAATGCAATGCAGTTATTTGGGCCTAATTCTTTCAGAAGTTACTGAAAATGAATTTAGTCTTTGTACAATTGAAGTTATAGGCACCTGAAAACTGGTGCATACATTCTGTGTGCAAAAGGCCTACAATCATTACACAAAAATTTCCAAGGAGTTACCAAGTCTGTATGTTAAGACTGAAAAAAACTCAGACCAAGTATCTTCCATTCTGAAACTGTTATCCTGTAAGTACCTGAATAATGTGCTAGTTAGCAGTGTCATACTGGATATTCCCATAATTAAGAGTGCATTTTATCAGGGCATTGTGGTGCACACCTATGATTCCATCACTCAAAGCTGAGGCAGGAGGCTCACCATGAATTGGAGACAGGCTCTATATTGTCTTCAAGGTCAGCCTGAACCACATAGCAAAACCCTGTCCCCCACCCCCCCCAAAAAGAATACCTTTTATATTAACACCATCGCTAAAGTAGAAAGTGCACTGGATTGTTTCCATTTCAGATTGTATTACATGTTTAATAGACAGATTGAAGTCCTAATTCCTGATACCTATAAAAGTGACTTTATTTGGAAATGGGGTCTTTGCTGATGTAATCAAGTTAAGTTAAGGTCACAGGATGAGCCTCAATTTGTAAAACTGATGTCCTATAAGAGGAGAGACAGACACATGCATAGGAGAGAACACCATGTGGAGACGAAGGCAGATTGGAGTGACTGATGTACTAACCAAACAAGGGACATTGAAGATTACTAGTAATTGCTAGTGTGCCAGAAGAGAAATACAGCCAGATTTTTCCTCAGAGCCTGCAGCAAAGAACATATTTTGCCAAGAGCTTATTTTCAATCCTTTGGTCTCCAAGACTAGATACAATAAACTTATCTTGTTTTAAGTCACTCAGTTTGGTGGGGGGTGGTTATGACAGCTTTAAGAACCTATAGTTATTTAATATACTACTTAAGTAGTATGGTATAATATATAATTTAATATAATGCTTATTGGAAACCTACTATGTATGAGAAAGGCATGATATGGGTCTTAAAATCTACATGGCATAATAATACCACAGCCTTTCTCCTCAGCCTACCTCACTGAGTAGATGACACCTAAGGGAAGCTTTTTTCAATAAATATTTTTCAAGCATAGAAACAGAGGCTCACATGAGCCCTGAGAAGCAAAGCAATAATCTCAAAGAATATAGTATCTCAGCCAAGATCTAAATAACGAAAGTAAGTCTATAAATATTTGGACCTGAGTAAGGATGGAAGTGTGCAGAGATGATGAGTTTATTATTGAAGATCTCAACCCAAGGAGGTCAACAAAAAAAGTTAGTTCAATTTCCAAGTCCACTCATTCGTGACAAAAATCATGTTCATGTTATTTGTCCCAAACTTATTAGGAGCTAAACAAGACTTCCTTTTCATGATCTGAGTTAGTCTGCCAGTAACAAGTTGCTATCTATTTTGCAAAATTTCTCAAAATGACATGCAACAAATGACCCATCCTTTCAATGCCTTTTGCGAAAAAATGAAATTCTAAATTCAGTTGTTTTAAATATTTTACCACTATGTCTTTGTAATTCTAAAGTCGTTCATTAAAATGCTTTTAAATTATTTCCACCTACAAAATTTAATATCCAAAGCACTTGGTCTACATTATAAACAGATTTTCTAAAAATAGCCTTTTCCTTTACAGTTTAAAGTGCAAAAGAGCATCTAAAATGAATGTACTGATAATAGAATTTATATTAAAAACTATGCTGAATCTCAGAGGTTATGTAAGCAGAGAATTCAAGATACACAGTATAAGCCACTATGGTAACCTCATTTTTTATTGATTAGTAGAATAAATAGTCTTACAAATCTTCAATAATCTGTTGGCAAATTAAAGTTAATCAGATTAACACTATAAAGCTCTCTCTCTAACAAATATGAAAAGAAAATTAGTGACCACTATTTTTTGGAGGAAAGGAGTACAGTAAGTACTAATGCAAAGCTTTGCTTCACTTACAGTACTTTTTTAGACTTCATGATATTACAGTTTCACAGTAATATACCATAGGAAACTGCTTAAATGCATAAACTGAGATCCTCCTTTTTGATCATCCAAAGGTGTACCTGCCCATGTTATTCTAATTTTTTTTAAAAAAAAGAATTTTAATATGTTTAACACCAGTATTCTAAATTAAAATTTGCTACAATGCAATGCATCTTTTAATCCAGTGGTTGTTATTTTTCAGTATAAATGAGATGATCATATTGTAAACTCTAGAAATAAATATAATTATCCATTTTTACAAGCATAGGGCATCATATTTAAACAAATCAAATATGAGATAAATTATTTTATTCTATATACATGAGAAATGTTGAACAAAAGATTTTAGGTTAATGAGAGTACTGTTCCTGGTATTTTTCTCTCAAGTACTATGACTATTTAAAAAGCTTCAAGCGCATGTATGAAATGTACATGTGAAATATCCCTTGTGCTTATATTTCCTAGCAACTCTTCTCAGATCAATAGTTCCATCTTCCCTAATAGCTTCTCTTTCTACCTACCTATCTCTAAGTACATTTAATTTTCATTGGCTCTCAAAAGTTTTCAAGTAACTCCAGCACTTTATTTAATCTATTTAATCAACATCTTTCAGTGATGCTGTTACATCCCTCTAGAAACATGAACTTAGTTGCTAGCATTAAAGTTTTATGATTTATATACAAGTATAAACCCAGTAGTCATTTTATATAACTTAAAATAGTAACATGTGTTAACCTTGTAAAGATATTTTAAATACTCCCCCCCACACCTACACACATGCACACATACACAAGTATAAAAGTCCTTTTCAGAGAACTGAAAAAGAAAGATTCCAGAGTAAAATTGTGATTCTAAGCTAAAATGTCAACAATGCTTCTATTTTTTTTCTCAAAACATGCCCTGCTTTGATGGCCATACTCATTTGCTTTTAAACCTTGGATCTTTAAGGGTACCGGGAGAAAATGAGATTTAGCTCAGAAAGGAAATGTACTTAAGCCCAAAATTGAGATATAACCCATTTTCTGTCAGGAGTTTATATGACCAATACTCTTGTCTAGCATTAAAAGAGTATTTAAGCAGATGAAACTGAATGCAAGTCAGTAATATCTTCATTTAATAAAATGGAAAAGTAGGAAATGCTAGTGTGCATTATATAACTATTACATTTATATAACTATTACATGTGCAGCGATGTGCCGAATTATTTTCAGTTCTACTCAGGAGAGCAACCCTTTATGTATTCAGGAGCCTGGATATCGTTGTAGATTTTTTGATATTAGCTGTTTTCAAACATAATCTGCTCATAAGGTTCTGAATTTCCCCAAACCTGTAAAAGTGGGCTCCTTTATAGACTCAGCTCCTTCTTGTTTTTCTTTCTGATGTTCTTACCCTTCAGTATTATTTATTATTTATTGAACACTTGGTATGTACAAAATAATTTCGATAAAATGTCCTACTATTTGTCAGAACAGTAAATAACATTATCCTTTTTATCATGTAAGAGGAAATTGTGGCTTAAAGATGTTGACTTACTTGATTTAATGTGTATGGCAATTGTTGAAAGCCAGTTTAAACATAGATCTTTTTAAACCCAAAGCCAAGGCCTTTAATCTCTATGTTAACAGATCTCAAATTTCAGCATGCAATGATTTGACTTGCTAAAATGCAGATCCTTGGACTTTACACTTAGATTTCTGTATCATGGTCTTTGCTTTCTAACAAGCTCGCAAATAAGTCTGATTCTGTTGATCCTAAGGCCACACTTTTAAAACTTTGCACTATAATACATTCTACCCACTTACTCTCAACCATGTATAGCAGTGGTTCTTACCCAACTATACCTTTGAATCATCTGGGGAAATTTTCCAAAATAAGTAAAATGCCTATGGCTTTGTCTCACACCAGAAAAATTACATCAGATTGTCTGGATGTAGTGCTTGTGAACAGTTATATTTTAAATGTTCTCTGGGTATTACAATGTAGAGGGTTGAGAAACAACAAGAACTAGTCAATAGGGCACAAACTTTGTGCTTAAATTCTCAAAGTTCAAATTTCAGATCTATCCACTTCCAAACCATGTGACCTTACACCCACTATTAACCTTTCAATATTTTTTTGTTAAATCTTTCATTCATATTGTATAGGTTAAATGAGAAATGGATATACAGTAGAATTTTGACACTACTAAGTTAATTACAAGAGAAACAGGTCATATTGCCTGCATTATGCCTTCCTCCAATAGCCATATTTCTCTGATTTTTCTTCAAATAAAGTCCTGCTCCATGGTCCAGTGCTAATGAAAACTTTGCATTTATTTTCCTACATCTCTTCATTGTCAGTATTCCTAGATGCCAGAATACAAATAATGACCCTGATATCTCAGTACTCTTAGCGCCTTCATCTTCCTCTTTTCTCTCCATTTTCTGCAGTCTTTGGGCCCAGAAAATAACATGAAGTAAATCCCTTTCCTTTGGTCTAACTGTACGTTTTATGGTTCTTTTGAAGTCCATTTAAAGTTCAACCCTCCAAGGTTAATAGTATCACTTGTGCTGCTGCATGAAAACTAGATTTTTTTTTAGGAAGCCAAGGAAAACAGGAATTCTTATAATAATCCAACTGAGAAATCACATGGTCTTGTAAAGTAGTAATGGAAATGGTAAAATGTTTTTAGTTGCCAAATATGTTTGTGATATTTAATTATGATATATCAGTTTGATTTACCACTTAGTAGATTAATAAAGTGCTGGGTGTGTCTATGAATGATTGACAAGTTGCCTACAAACTGAGGACAGAAGACTTCATTGCACAGTAACACTG
Organism: Dolichotis patagonum; assembly: GCA_004027295.1. Classification (NCBI taxonomy): domain Eukaryota; kingdom Metazoa; phylum Chordata; class Mammalia; order Rodentia; family Caviidae; genus Dolichotis; species Dolichotis patagonum. The sequence goes on along the minus strand of PVJX010041011.1, from coordinate 9,287 downwards.
CAATTGGTTTTCCAGCTTCCAACCTTCAACTACTATGAGATCTTCCCGTGTGCCAGTGCACAGACTGCCATTTTGGATTCTTCTGCTTTGATTCTGTAGCCAGCCACTGGTACATGCACCTCCCCTCCTGATCCTGTAATCCTACCTAATAAATCTCTTGTACAATTATACATATATGTTATATTGATTCTATTCCTTTAGTGAACACTAACACACTATTCAAAGAAGAAACAATAAAATGTTCTAGCTATTTAGCTACATGTGTGCAAGATAAAGAACTGAAAGGCCCTTCCAGGATCTTGAGTTTCAGTTCCTAGAAGAATGAAGTTTTCCTCTCTTAAGAAAGGGAGTGTTTGCAAAGAGACACCCAGAGAAAGAAAAATCAGACCTCAATAATAGACAGGTAAAACTGGGATAACAAATTATCAAGAAAAAGCCATACTCAGATGATACCATTGTTCTAAGGGAAAGTCCCAGGATGTGGCTCTGTATGTGGACACCAGATTGAAAGAGATTAAATGGATCATCCTGGGAGTAGTGATAGAGAAAGGATTGTGGGGACCTAATTCCTGAGGTATGATAGTGATTGAGAAGAGAGAAAAGTAAAGGTATAATACCATATGTTGTCCAAGAAGCCACGCAAAGAGATATTTGCAAAAAGTGGGAATAGTCAAAAATCCCAGATGGTGCTATGATAGGTAGAGTGTTGGTCACTGGAGGCCAGGTTAACATTAGCAAAACTGATAGTTTAATCTAAGAATGAGGGATAAAAATGAAATAAGGATGGACTTAAACATTTTAAATAACACAAAGGATTCCCCCAATTCTTTAGATTCTACAGTCTCTGAGTCAGACATGACTTGGAACTGGTATCACCAGTATTAAACAGGACTCCTAAAAGATTTCATAATCTAAAGAAAAATATAAGTTAATCTCTTTTTTAATCATTCATTATATATGAAAGCAGCAGGAGAGACAGAGTTACAGTGTTGTGGGAGGGATGAAAAGAGAACACCAGGTTTTTGCTTTCTATTTTTGATTTTCATGTACAGATTCTCTGAAAATGTGCTGTTTCTGTAGGTGACATAAGGACAGCCTAACCTACAAGGAGAAGCTGTCAGCATGGTACAGAATATCTGAATTTCAGGAAGGCCTTTGATTCTAACACAAATGCTGCCTCTTCTCCTTATCAGCAGATTAAGGTCTCAGAGTTTAAACAGTGTTTGTCTATTGCACCTCACCAGGGCTGAGCTCGAAATAAAACAATCTTCTTGGTCATATTCAGCCTGAACCTAAACCTAAACCCACCTGCAGAAAGCAGACCTGGTGCTGAGCAGGCTTTGTTAACCAACTCCTTCTTTCGTCTTGATTGTTTGTTTTTCTCTCAGTAAACAGAGCACTCCTTTCCAGCCCTCAAGAGGTCCTAAACTTAAGTGGAATCAGTGGCTGGGATTTTCTTTCAAGTGCTGCCTTCAGCAAGGGCGTCCCTCAAAATGGATCAGATCCTCCCTCTGTAGGAATCCCTCACTCTTCAACTCTCTAGCTGTCTTTCCTCCTAGGGGGCCATGGGAAGGTTAATTGGTAATTTCTCTTTGAATATGAAGCCTATTTAGCTAATTGCTTGGGTTTTTTGATGTTATTTTTAGAAGGCTGATTTAGAGAAAAATTTTAAAGAGGTTCATCTCCTTCTGTTTACCTTCAGATGTATTTTTTAAACTTAAAGGCAAATAAAATAATTCTGGTATCATTCTAAATTATTTAAGTGTATGATCCCATTGTAAACCTGTAGAAATTAGTTTTATAGAGGGAAATAAAATAATTTTTTTTCTAAATTTTGGTTGGTTTGAGAGAGAAATAGGAAGCAAGCTGTAAAATATCAGATGTAAAACCACAAACATTATATCTAATGAATTAAAGTGAATTAAACTATATGTCCCTTTTTCATAGTCATCTTCTCTGATCATAGTTTCTATTTAATGTAGTTTGTTGTTTCATAGCAAGCACCTGGATACTTTCTCATATAACCCTTATATAGCATAAAGTTATACAGTATAATAAAGCTTGTTTATTATTTATCTCCCCCATTAGAAAATAGACTCCATGAAATCAAGCACTATGTATTTTTATTCCTAGTAATTCAAACACTTTCTCCAAAACTCAGAGAATGCTAAAAATTCAGTATTTGTTGAAGAAATTTTTTTAAAAAATGAATCAATCAACCAAGCAGGTAACTCTCAGGTTAGAATTATGCAACGTCCTAAAATAGTAGCTATTAATTGTTTGGACCATGGCTCACAGTTAGACATTGTATTATATTGCCACAATGTATTACTTTGCTTTAATTATTTGTAAGCTATATTTAACTGCAACTGGGGGGTAAAAAAGTTAGCTCACTCAATTGGATTACATCTCTATTACAATGACCTAATAATTTATTTTACTTTTTCATCTTCATTTATGTTTACCTATCTTATATTGTGTTGCCTATTTACTAATTTTTGCTGGTTTAATTAATTTGCTATATGTTTCTTTTCCTTATAGAAGAGTGGAAGTCTGTTCTTTCTATTAATGTTTAAGTTTGCTCTCCCTGCATTCACTATAAGAATTTGTTCTTCACTAGTAACAGAAAAATTCATTGTTCTACAAGGTGCACTAATTTCTTTACAAAAACCTCTGCTTCCATCTTGTATTCACATGATATTCACATAATCAAATTTTAAGATACCATTATATGCCATATAATGACATTTTGGACAAGGACAGCCTTCATATAAAACATTCCATACAATCATGTCACCTAGTGACATTGTGATCATCTTAGTTTAAATGCCCTCTATGACATTATACAAGGTCCAAATCACATAATGATGCCTTTCTCAGAATCTATCCCCATTATTAAAACAGTGCAACACTGTATCACACTTCCCTCATTTTCTCCCTCACCCCTGAGAATGCATTTGAAATAATTTTTCAGCATTCAATTACCGTCTCCACAACCGCTAGGTTTTGCTGAAATATTCTAGTACTAAAAGTACCAAACTAGTTCCGGAATCCTTTTGTAATATGTTCCTTCGGTCTTAACTATATATACTTGGCAGTGCATCTCACCTACTCTGAGTCTAGGTCTATGCATTTAAGTTTTCTAAAGCAATAATTACCCCCACAGCTTTTATTACTTATTGTATTCAATTTCAGTTATTTTAAATGATGCTCACAACCTCCCATACTCACTAAATGACTCACTACAGAACTACAGAACTGTTTCATTTTTGAGATAAGTGTGCTCCTGGTTACATACATCCACTTGCATCAATAAGTCTGATAAAAAAGACCGAGACCAGGGTCATCTCTTAGTTGTAGGGCTGCTGAAATCACATTCCTAGACATCTTATCTTAGTCCCATCACTACAATGCCAAGTTTATGCCAAAGTTAAATCTTTACATTGTCGTTTGCCCCGTGGCCCTTAAAAGCTCCAGCTGCACCATGTCTGACTGTGAAGCACAAAGCAGCCTTCCCCTTTTCCCAGTCATTCTGGACTACAATGCAGCTTCTGACTTTCACCCACAGGTTTACCCTGCTCTGCACTCACCTAGGATCTACCACAGACTCTCCTCAGATACGCAAGTCTTAAAAGTTTCAGAAATCATAAGAAAAAAATCCCTCCACCTTGATAAGTCAAGCCATGTAGCTTTCAGTAAGTTGCAAAACTAAAATTAAAGTTCAAAATGAAGTTGATCCTAAATTCTGCCTTTCTGAATGTGAAAAGGATATTTGAGTTGATTCTAGGAGCAAATCAATATGACATCAATTATTATCTACTATGTGGAAATAACCCAGTAGCGTTCTTATTTTTCAACTAAAATGTGTACAAATTAATGAGTGTTCTATGCAGATTTGCCAGTGTATATTCAGTCATTTCTGCCACCTTAAAAATAAAGATGTATCTTAAAGAAATACAGACTACTGGGCTTTTAGAAAATGATTCTCAGCTTTGACTGCACAGTGAAACCTCCAGAGAATATCTTAACAATAATCTCAGGATTGAAACTCTCCTGCACAGTTCTGAGATCTCTTTACATGGTGTGCAGCCAAGTTAGAGAACCACTATCTAGACAGTACGTTTAAAGAGAGCCAAAGAAGAAGGTGCGCCAGCTTGGATGGACGAAGGAAGAAGAAAGGTGGAAAGAAGGACAGTAGGAAAACAAAACAAAATAAAATGTCCTTGACATAGAAAGGAGGTGAGCAGTCAAGTTAGCCTCCTTTCCTGCCCCATACAGTTTTACTTCAATGCACAGGGAAGGGAAGGGAATGTAATTGCCCTTTCCTGACAACACTTAGCAGTTATACTAGAGCAGAGTAGATAAAAAAGACTATAACCCTCAGAGAGTCTTCTGGTGATGTTTCAGGAGAAACATAGGATGTCTTGGTAGCTGCAGTGAAGAGAAATGAGAACGAAGTCAGTTAAACAGATTTTCCTGACAAATGGATCAGATAAACTTGTACAGTCTCCTTCTTACACAGGCCCTGTGGTTGCCAGGAGCTTATGAGCTATAAAGTTTCAGAAGAGGAGAAAAAATCAAATTGCAATCAAAAAGCATTTCATTTAAGTGTTTCTGGTAAGTAGCCTAAAGAAAGCTGAAAAGAAAGTGATGTGATTTGTTTTAATTTGTTCTTTCATTCTATATAAAATTTGACTTTCATTTCTAATTTTCTACTTATAATTCTGCTTTTTTTCTTTCTTTCTTTATAAGACAGGGTCTCACTATGTAGTTCAGGCTGATCTTAAACTCACTTTGTAGCCTAGGCTGACCTCAAACTCCCAAAGTTCCTCCTGCCTCAGCATCCTTAGTGCTGGGATTACAGGCATGAGCCACCACACCAGATTATTATGCACTGTTTTCCTCAGTGAGTGTCCCGCAAATTGACTAAGCTTCTGATGCCACAAGGCTTGAATCCAGGCTTGCTCCAGCTGACACCTCTTTGAAAAAATAAAAAAAAAAAGAAGAAAAAGGAAAAAAGAAGAAAAGCACAAATCTTAATTCAGGTTGGCATCTTCTCACATGTGCTTTATGAAAACAAAATGAAGATTTATGCAGTCAACAAACAAATCAGCAACGCCGAAAGTTTCTAAACAGAGTGTAAGGGGAAAGGCAGGTTTCTTTATCCTGTAGTCAACTCTTACATTTAAGAAAGTATAAATAGATGATGTTTTTTAAAACATAATTATCAAAATAATGCTATTTAATAGGAACTTTTCTATCATAAATGTTAATGCTTCAGAGAAATAATTAAACATGTCAGAATATTAATTAAGAGGCATAAACTTTGGAGCAGTAGTTTTTGGACACCCACTGATGCCTAAATAATGTATCCTAGTTTAGAATGAAACAGCCTACATCAAAATCATCTAATGTAGTCCTTGCATTGATCCCATGAGGCAAGTATCTCAAGCATTTCATGAGGTCCTGTTTCCTACTCTAGACTGACGAAGAAAGTGAACCTTACATGAGGTTAAATGAAGTATCCCCAAGTGGCTCAAATAACACTCAGTTCTTTAAAGAGAATTCAAACTGTATACATTATATGTTTCAAATAATTATCCTAGAAATCATAAAATGTCCATGAAATCAGAATGAGGCTTTTTTTTTTCATTAACTTGGGACCTCAATTTGGCCATTTTCATCCATGTAGAGGTTTCGTATCAGGTTTGTTTGTCTAAAACACATTTCATTCTCTCAGACTGACTTCTTTATTTTGAAACATTAGCTCAGTTTGTTCCACTGAAGAGAAATAACCTTGAAATCATGCCCAGCCATGATAAACAAAAAGATTCAGATATGAGGCAACTAATTCTAATACTTACTTGCTTATTATATGCTTGCATATAAAATATAAAAGAAAATGGAAAAACAAAATTTAACATATAGCAAATTTTGTAGCAAATATCAACATATTACCAACAATGCAATATAATTTTGTTTTTTCATTTCAACTTTCAAATTGTGTTACCTTTATTTCATATTTTGCTGTAATTTTATAGAATGGCATTGACATTTTCATAAAGTTTATATTCATTTTACTATAACAAAAATACCATTGAATTTAAAGATGACCTAGAATTCTGAGAGGTAAGCTTGGTCTCCAATGCAAAAGTACAATTAAAATTTTGCAACACTTAATAACAAACACGATAGAGAAAAACTCTGGTATTTTTAGCTTAAAAATACCAAATATACTCTTGTAAAGGAAAATGCTACAATTACACTGAAATGAGTCTTTAATTATCACATAAGCTTTAAGTGCTTCAAAAATTATTAGTCAGGTAAACATTTGCTTAGTAATAAAATTTGAGAAATTTTTTTCTAGATTTTACATAGAATCATTACTATCCTCAGATGATTTCTCAGTTGAGAACAGTAAAATGAATATAGTAAAGGTATACAGCAACAGGAACATAATGAATACTTTGCCTATGAGTCACATTTGACCAAAAACTATCATCTGCAGGAGAGAACAACAATTGGAAATTTTTAAAATTATTCCTTACCATATGCTTGAATTCAGACAGAAATTGCTTAATTTAAAACTTTATGGTGTGCCTTGACTAGTGGTCATTATTATGAGCAATAAATGAAATCATATCTGCAGAATCCAAGATCAACTATAATTTTAGTACCATTACTCTAAGCTCATGATTGAGCTCATGATGAAGGCATAAGACTTCATTTAAACAAAATCAGTACGAAATTCAACTATAAACAAAAGGATAGCTCATTCATTTGCTAATGGGTCCTTTGGATGTTGTCATGGTTTATGTCGGTGGCCCCCAGGCCTCATGTATTTGCATTGTGCATTTCTGATTGGTTCATTGTCTAGTGCTTGGATTGGTGGTGTCAGTGTTATACCCTCCTCGAGGGTGGAGCGAGGATGTGATGTAATGGCAGGAAGAAGGTGTGTCTCTCTTGCCGGTTTCCGCTTGCTGTTTGCAGCCGCCATGAACTGCGTTGCCACCCTGCCTTGGAGCCAACTGAGTATGGACTGAAACCTCCAAAAACTGTAAGAAATAAACCTTTCCTTTCCCAACTTTGGGCTTCAGGTATTTGTCTCAGCAATGAGTGAAAAATAACCAAGACAGATGTATTATATTCATCCAACAAGATCATTAGAATTTAGAAAGGGTGATTGATCTCAGACCTATCTTGTATGATGGAACTAAAACAGGATTTATAAGTGAGGCTTCAATATTTGGACATGAACAGTATAACACGTGATGATTACATGTCACCAGCATGAAATAAAGCACAGAAAATGGAATGTTAATATATTTGATAATGAAGCCAAATACTTCAAGCTCAAGTCTTCACTATAACCTAAAAAGAGGAATTAAATTAAAAATTACAACCAGACTAATGGTAAACTTGTCAATTAAAGAAGCTTTCCAAAAGACTATAATGAATTTAAAAAATGATTAATAGCTATTATAATCTCTGCTAAATAAGAGAAATGGTAATACTTCATATTCACCTTTATACTTCATGAGTGCTGGAGTTAGAGAAATATACTACAAGGGCAGAGATCATGGATTTCAGCATAGACTACATACTTTTACCTATTCAAAAAGAAGAAAAGCAGGCAAGTTTAATCTGTTTCTAGCTACATCTAAGATTTACCTACTTTGTGTGAAGGATGAGTTATCCTGAATTGAAGGTACAGACTTCAGAGCCAGTCTGGTTAGTTTGGAGGAGCTGCTCCAATGTTTCCTGGCTATGTGACCTTAACTAGGATCAGTGGATTTTTGTGGCACAGATTCATCAACTGTAAAATAGAGGGGTTAACAGTATGTATTTTATAGGGTGGCAATAGAAGGATTGATAGAAATATTTCTGACACATAAATTCAACATCAGCATGTCCTAAAATATTACTTATACCACTATTGTTGCTGGTATTAATCCCACTAGTGTAACCATAGGTTGTTAAACTACAACTATTGCTGTGTGGACCAGTAACATCTTTTTATTTAGCCAATAATGGAAATATTTCTTTATAAAGTACAAATATCAATTGTTGTAGTCAGGAGTTGTGAGAACAGTTAGAATCAGGACACAGAGTTTATAATATTATTTTATGATTGTCACCCAGAGTTGAACACAAGAAAATGCAGGAAATCTATCCACAATGCTAAAGACACAGATACTGAGCCAAGGGCCTGGATTCTACAACAATGTCCTGAATAAGTCCAGATGAAGACCTAGGGCCCATGACAATACTTTCCGCAAGTCCAACTGGAGGTCAAGAGCCCACAAGAAGGACTCATGCCAGTCTCATACGGATCTGTGTTGGGAAGTCTAAAGGTCAGCAGTGGAAGCTAGAAAGTCTATGCAGGGTTGAGGAGCTATATTGGTAGGTTGTAGGTTTTACACTGTAGCTGAGAAGTCACGCATATAATAAAGACCAGGGATGTCCTGAAAAGCACCAGAGCCATCCTCAGTGATACGGAGGTCCAGAGCTTCTCCAAGGATAAGAACAGTTGAGCACATGCCAGCAAGCCAGCATGAGGCGTTTCTCCGGAGATTAAATGGCACATGTCTTCCCCTCCAGAGCCAGGAAGCAATGCTCAATGTAAGAACCAGAGCTCCCCCAAAGTGAACCACAGCCACTCTCACCAACAAAGTCCCAAGCTCCTCCAATGATGATAATGATCGAACTCATATTGAGGAAGCTCATCATGATGAGCTCCTCCAGGTGAACCAACAACTCAACAGCAACACTTAGAGAAATTCACAATGCCTCCCTTCTCCTTCTTTATGTCTCTATTTATGCTGGTAACTTTCCCCAGGTGAAACACTTATGCTCAGCACCATGCTGATTTATGATTTATTTCAGCTGGCATTAAGTTGACTGCCAGTTTTTAATCCATAACATCAATAATGGCTTGTTTCAAACCATTTCAAAGTAAGATATCTGTCTTAATTACATATTTCTCATTGCTGAGGCAAAATATCCAATGCCTAGAATTAAGGAAGGAAAGGTTTATTTAACTCACAGTTTGGGGAAGTTGCAGTCCATAATCAGCTGACTCCAAGGCAGGTTGGAATGGCACAGGGGTAACAGTTCATGGCAATAGAAGACAGCAAAAGCAACAAGAGCAAAAAGGGAGGATCACTAAGAAAAGATTTTTTCTATCTCTTGAACTTATATAGGCCCCCATCCTAGCATGGGTGTAGCACTCACACACATAATCCCAGCATTGGACAAAAAAATCAATCATAAATTCCAGTAGCCTG
>PVJX010041010.1:0-14873 GCA_004027295.1 Dolichotis patagonum | reverse complement strand
ACCACTCTCTCACTTGATTTTTGAATCTTAAACCTACATTGCATTTACAGATAGACCTCACTTGGTTGTCAGATGTATTCACCTTTTCATATAGTGTTTACCTTTTGGGAAAAGTGTAAAACTAAAAAACAATTTAATCAATACAGGGCAGTTATGTTTCTTCTTGATGGTTTTTATCTATTTCATCTTGATTGAGCTTCTTTTTAAAGAAGCTGTCCATTTTAAGCATGTTCTTGAATTTATTGGCATAAAGTTGTTCGTATTTCCTTATTGCCATTTTAATATCTATTATGCTCTTATTCCTGATATTGGTAATCTATCTTTTGTTTTCCATAGTCTGGTGGGAGAGTTTTACCCTAGTCTCACAAACTTGGTGTGCAGTTTTCACTGTTACTTAGTTCAGAATACTTTTGGGGGCTGAGGATTTGACTCGTTGGCACAGCGTTTGCCTCACATGTGCAAGATCCTGGGTTCAGTTGCCAGCTCTGCCAAAAAAGTTTACAACTTTCTAATTTCCCATTATTTACTTTTCAAATACCTGTTCAATTTGGCTGATGTATAATTTAGTTTTGTTGAAATCAGAGGACATACTTTACATGACTTGAATCCTGTTATATTGATGACTTTTATATTCCAGAATATGATCTGATGAATGTTCGGACTTGAAAAAAAGGGTTCGGGTTTTATTGGAAGTTAGGTCATTTGGTTGTAATGCTTTATGTCCTTACTGTTACTTACTGACTTGTTTTATGAAATATTAAAAGAAAGACATTGACATCTCTGACTGTAGATATGGACTTGTTTACTTCTTCTTGCATCTCTGTCAATATTTGCTTCATGCATTTTGAAGCTCTGCTATTAAATGCATGAAATTTTAGGATCATCTTGTCCTTTTAATAGGTCAACCCTTTATTATAAAAACCCTTTCTTCCAATGTCCTTGTTTTAAAGTCAACATATAACCATTGTTTCTTTTCATCAGTGTCAGTTAACACGACACATCTTTTCCACTTTTTCCTTTTGTCGTAGTCTGTCTTTATGTGGGTTTCTTACAGGCAGCATATAGTTGTCTTACTTTTTAATCCAGTTTAACCTTTTCCTTTTTACTGGAGTGCTCGAAACATTTACAGTTAATCTTATCAGTGAAATGCTTGCTTCTGAACCCTGACACTTGTTTTGTTTATCTCTTTTTTATTCCTCCTTATCCTCTTTCTGCTTTTTAAAAAAACTACCTTTTTAAATAACTTTTGGCTTCTTAGCTTATTTGGCTTATTCTTCACTACGTTTAAGTGGTTGCAGTAACTGTGTACTATATGTATGTTTATTTATTTTAGTCTTTTTGAGGCAGGGTCTCATTATGCAGTTCAGGCTGGCCTTGAGCTCACTTTGTAGCCCAGGCTCATCTTGAACTTGCAGTGATCCTCCTGCCTCAGCCTCACAACTGCTGAGATTACAAACATGTGCCACCATGCCCGGCTACAGTGTATTTTACACTTACGGTTTACCTTCAAGTGATACAGCCTTTCACATTTACTATAAATAACTTCTCAGCAGCCTACTCTTCTCTTCCCAGCCTTTTGTGTTTTCATGCATTTTACTTATTATAAATTCTGACACATTATTTTTACTTTCTACAGTTGATTTTATTTACTCACACTAGTATCAATCCTAGAGCTTATTTCTTTATACATACTGAGATCTCCAAGTGTTACCATTCTTCTACTAGAATTTCCTTTAACTTTTCTGGAATAGCAGGTCTACTTGTCATGATATTTAGGGTTGTATATACTTTAAGTTTTCATTTACCTCGGTTTTGGCAAAGAATTCAGTTTTGACAGTTCTTCCTTCCATACTCTTTTAGTTGCCCTACTCTTTCCAGTGACAATTATCTTTTACTCCTCTGGCTTTAAAAAATTCTTTTAGGATATTCCCTGTAATGCTGATTGGACAGTTCAGTTACATTTCTTAGCGTAATGTTCTTTATACATTTCTGTGCTTGGGGTTCTCAGTTTAACTTTGCATTTCCAGTTTTCATCAGAGTATCTGGAAAATCTGAGATCAAATGATGTTCTTTCCTCTTTGGGACTCTCATTAGGTCTCCATCAGCTTGTTGAATACTGTGTTTAAAAACTATGTTTTGCATACTTCACCTAGGATTGTTTTGCCATCTTCTAGTTCATCAATATGCACTGAGCAAAACTGAAACTTACCTTTATGGAGCTCATACGTAATAATTTTCTTACAATTAGTGCCATGAAAGAAATGCATAGAAAGATCCTCCTTGGTGGACTTGAGTTTATGCACAAGATTTATTTATGAGATAAATCAGGCATGCGAAGAATGGGGAGAAATCGTGGGCAGGGTAGCAGCATGTGAGGGCTCTTAGGTAGGGAAAAAAATGGTCTGGAAGAGGCCTCTGGAGTAATTGGCAGGTGCTGGATCCCCTTCCTGAAGGGCATAAGTTTAGATTTAATTATAGACGTCAGAAAGTAATTGTCGGGTTTTAAGCAGGGAGACCAATCCAGTGTGTGCTTGGCAGTTTTCAGTTGCTATACTAAGACTCAGTGTACTCATTCTCTACGAAAAACTGCAGACTAGTCCAGAGACTAGAACAGTTTCTCAGGTAACTTCTTAGCTGCACAGGTATTTAAGCACTGGGGGCCAGTAGAATAGACATTTAAATGTCTGTCATCTGTGAAAATGACTATAGCTTTTTTGACTCTTCAGTTTCAGCAGGATACTAATAATTCTTACCATTTACCTTCCAGCTGGTGGAGGTGAAAGGCCCCAGTGATCGCCTTTCCCATAAGCAGATGATCTGGCTGGATGAGCTCCAGAAGCTGGGGGCTGAAGTGGAAGTCTGCCACGTGGCTGCAGTTGGAGCGAAGAGCAAGGGCCTTGGCTAGCAGCAGTGGGGTTGAGTATCTGGTCATGTTGATAAATGATTTTTAAAAGTATAAGGCAGTGTTAAATTGTATTTTTGATTTTTCACTGTAACAGACCTGATAGCTTAATGATTCATCACTGCAGTGTGTGTATATCACAAAGCTTGGTGGTATCTGCTTGAATACACCAGTTGATTCCACACAGTGTATAATAAACTTTGTTTTTTTAAAAAAAAAACCTTGGTGCTTGTTTTAGGTGCTAGATGTATCTGTGCCATTATATTATGTTTGGAAAAGGCTCGAAAAAAAGGGAGGGGGATTAAAATCAAGATGATTCACAGCTTTAGGAGTTTTATTATTATACAAGTAGCTTAAATAACATTTCTAGTAAGTATTTTGGAAATAAAGCTTTTTTATTTTTTGGTACCCAGGTTCAAACTCATGACCTTGTACTTATCAGGCAAGCATTTAAGCCGCTGCACTAAATCCCAGCCATAAAACTTGTTTTGCTCGGTTCTGAGGACAAACTCGGCCTTGTGTGAGCTAGGTCAGCTCTGTACTGCGGAGCTACAGACCACCAGGAGACAAAGAGTCTCAAATTTAGGTCTTTCTGCACTGCTTTACACATGTAGCCATTAAACACTCTTGTTTAGTGATTTTTCCAAGGGCAGAAAGAGCAGAAATTCTAATTTCTTTAGAAAAACCACATTCTTATAAAGTAGCTTAACTTCCTATGACGTCTGTAAGTGCTTACTCTTCCCAATTGGGCTAGATCACCAAAGGCATGAATGGTCATTACGCACTTAATGTCCCTTTGCAGCCCTCTCAGGAGCATCCTTTAATAATGAACTTCGGGGTGACTTTTTTTTTGTATCAGTGGTGTAATGAAACCAGGACTGCCCAGCACCGTGTTTGGAAGGTGAGGCTAGGGAGGGCAATGGTCAGAAGATGACTGATCTGGATGGAGGCCCCGGACTTAGGGTTGCAGGGTCCCATGGACTCTCTTGAGACCTTGGGGTGGGTACTACCCAGTTTTTATCATGCACCAGTTTGCACGGATGACACTCAGATATCGGTGAGAGACGATGCCGTTGAGATGAGTTTTCAATCACTGTGCTTTTGTAGTTTCATACTGATAATGTACCACAAACAGTTTCTGTGGAAATTTATTTAGCAGTCAAAATTTCCTTCACATTCATTCTGTTCAACTAGACCTCTTATCTCCTGCTCATTCTACTTCAACTCAAGTCATCACTTTTAGGCACAAAGGTTTTAGTTTTCTCTCAAACTCAAGTTTTAACTACTTGAAGTTACTGACAGAGCAAGCAGATTTTCTTGAACAGTTCTGACCTCCTGTTAGTACAAATTAATATCCTTAAATAAAGTTAGGCATTTTTGGTTTTAAAATTGATACTCATCGTACACAGTAAGACGCTGTACAGCTTAAATTCCACCATCTGGCCTTTGTCTGGTCCACAGGCCTGCAGGAAGGGCGCTGGCTCTTCCGGTGACTGCCACAGCCACACTGACACTTCACATCACCGCAGTCATTTCTGCTCGCAGAACAACCAAGCAGCTTTACAGCGTGCCAGACTGAAGGCTGGTATAGTTGTTTTTCATACTGTGCACAATAAATTGTGGCACAATAATCATTATGTAACAACTATTCAACAATAACACCCCATATTTTACATTTGATTATCATACAAAAATATGCATTTTCTATTTTAAGACAGCATTAATAGTACCTAATCTTTTTTAAACTTGTAAATTCACTAAAAAGTTATAAAAAGGAACTGAAATAGTGTAAGGGAAGAAGATTACAGAGTAATGCTAAATCCGAAAACTAAACGTAGAAACATTTGCAATAATAAAAAAGCAGCTTAATGAAAAAAGGAGAATTACACTTTTGTTTTAAGGCAACCAGGGCGAGTTTCCAATCAAGGGCTAGAAAGGCTTTAGTGACAATAATGCTACTTGTAAAAACTGAAAACAGTCCTATTTTCTAAGCAACGAGTTGGCAAAAACATCGTGTTTATCCACAGGATGAATTTCCTAAGACACTGTAAGAGCTGTGAAATCCAAAGACATTATCAAACAAGTTTCAAAGGCAGACAATTAAAGTAGAAACAGCTACTCAGCACATATAAAGGCAAAATATACTATCTTGGAAGAATTTTAGAAAAGGAAATAAGCTAAGCAGATGTAAAGTTTTTCAGACTCTTCAGATGGCAGTGTAAGGAATTAACATTTACTTGGGTGTGTGTGCACTTGGAGAGGGTGGCATGACACATCACTGCCACTCACTGTGCAGGCAGCTCAGGCTGTCCCCGCACCGTGAAAGGGTCCTGCAGACCAGGAACGTACCTTATGTGCTTCTGCTCTTAGTATTGCTGTGGAAGTCAGGGAAGGGTGTGGAGCGGAGCGCTCTGGTCGCTGTTAAAGCAGCAGTGTCTGAGGTAAGTCCCCGCTCCTATTCCTTAGGATTAAGAGCTTTAAGAGAAGAGGGGCGCCTGTGACTGCTGACCTCACAGGCACCCGGAAGGGGAAGTGCCAGCAGCGGCCCCCCAGGCTGGGAGGCCCCCCAGGCTGGGAATGCTGACAGGAACCCAGAGCAGCTGCTCGGATCAGCACCCCACAGGCTGCTGCATCCTCGGCGATGCGCACAGTGACAAGTGTGGCTTTGGAGGCTTCTGGCTATTAGTATGAGTTAAAAACCTGAATCTAATATACTGAGTGGACATTTAAAAAGTGAAATTACATTTTTCTATTAGTGTTAAATGTCAAAGGCACTTCTAAGCTTAATTCTATCTTCTACAACAAATGCTTTAAAGTTACGGTGCACAGCATTTTAAAGTAAGTCCTATGAAGTTAAAAGCAAACTCATGATTTCAAACTGCAGTGATCTACGGTCTCACACAAGGTAATCTGAAATGCTCTTCCTGCGTCTCCTTTTGACTGCTAATCTCATCAAGTACTGGGTAACCTTTGGTAGGTGGTGGAAAAGAGGAAGTGTAGAAGAAAAGAAATGTCGAAAACCTGGTTAGTTTGATCACAGCTACAATAGGGGGAATGTTTGTACATCACCTAGAACGAGCCAGACCTGGAAGGACAGGAAGAGGACATAAAAACAAAACTACACTTTGCTTAAAATACCTGTCAAGGCAGCATGATTCAACATTTTTAAATATTAGTGCAAATTTCAACTATTTTTTTATATAAAATTAAGTTTTAAAATGCCTAGGTTAGCAATTTCATTTCAGAGGGAGAAATTTATAGCCTCCCTTAAAATGTTCAGAATATACTACAGTTTAGTCTTCATTTGCTAGCGTCTCAGTAGATATCCATATTTTGGCCCCACTTAAAAATTTGCTTAATGGTGTCCCTAAAATGCTTCGTCTGCATAGATTGCCAACAGGAGAAAAGGGGAATGAAGAGGAGAGGAACTCAGGGGTCCCCGAGGTGTCGGGCAGGCCCCGGGCCCTGAAGAACATCCTGCTCTGGTCCAGGTCTGCGCAGCAGGCCTCCAGGGGTCTGCTGTGCTGCTGCCGCAGCATTCTGCTAAGCACGTCCACCTCGTCCACCAGCAGGGAGAGCTTGTGGAAAGCCGTGATGGGGCCCCCGAGGTGGATCTGGGCCTCAGGCACCCAGCGGAAGTAGCACAGTTTCCACAGTTTTATGTGTGCTCCCGAGAGATGAGGCAGAATCACACCATGGAGGTCAGCTGGTTTGGAAAACCACTCTCTGAAATACTGTTCCATATCACTGTTCTGGCTGTCAGTGTGCTGAAGCGAGTCTGGCGTTCGCTTCAGTATTAGTGAATTTCTCCTTGGAAGCAGCTCCTGGTCACTGACGATCCCGTTCTTTAAGGAGGAAGGCATTCCTCTCAGTGTGGAACTGTAGCTCTTCTGCACAGAAGACAGATCCCAGCGTTAGCCTCCTGGAGTGGCTACTTGTGAGAGAAGACTAAAAGTACCACGGCAAATATAAACAGTATTTACAGAAAGTGAAATCTCAGCCTCACAGAACACTGCTCATTCTGATCCTCCCCGGGAGCCTCTGCCTTTTCAGGGCGGATCTTCCTGAGGTTTTAGGGAACAGGACTCCAGGCCCACAGTCTTGATCTGCCAATGCAGATCTGAATAGGCTTCACGCACCAAGAAGGAAGTCACAACGCAGTTGTGTCAGTTAAAAAAGAAATAATCCTTCAAAACATTGGATTAACAATGCTCAATGCCCAATGCTCTGGGCGTGTCTTTATTTTTAATATTCTGGGTTCTTACATATTTGTGTGTGAGCCAACGTAAGGTTTGTTAGTGCATTGTTACGATTTACCTTCGTCCGCTTAAAAGACTTCACAGAGCCGTTCTGTACACAGGGCACACTCTTGCCGATGTAGAAGGGGTTGTGGAAGAGGGTGCGGTCCTTGGCTGTGAACTGAAGAGACCAGTCCCAAACTGAGGGGAACTTTAAGCCCTTTTCGTCACCCAACTGGATATTTTTGCTTATAGCAAATTCCTGCAAAACAAAATATTTGAACATGTGTGAAAAGATGAACAGCTAGAGACTTTCTCCTTTCTTCTGATGAGCTTTTATCACCAGGCAAGTAAACAGTTCTGAGCCAGGGCACTCAGAAGCCACTAGAGCAGTGCTGTCCCCTCCTGGAGCCAGGAAGGTGCCAATGCTCGAGCACAGAGGTGTGCTGGATGCCCTGCCAGTGGGCATTCCAGGGGCGCTGCAGCAAGCGCTCGGCCTGGGGACCAAGGAGGCCGTGTTGAAGGTGTCAGGAGGAAAGCTATGCTAATGTGATGCTGTATGATTCTAGCTTGTGCGGAAGCCCCAGCTCGGGACTCCCACCACGGCAGATCAAGGCAACAACCCGAGGCCTCACTACGAGGATGACACAGTGCTCCCCGAGGCAGCAGCTCTGGGACCACGTCACCGTTGGTCCTGTGCAGAGAGGATTCACCTCTTAGTAAGAGACAAAAATAAGCCACATCAACTTTATACAGAGTGGTTCCCTGAAGGAAATGTCCTCAAATAGCCTGTGGATGATACCAAATGATTCATCCTTATTTTCTATTCTGTATCTTTTAGTGTTTTCCAAATTTTCTATGAAAAAACAAGAATTTCTTTAAAAATAGAGGGGAAAAAAAGGCAAAGAATAAATATTAATAGGAAAAAAAGTAGAGCAGTCAGAAGGTTCTCACTGCACCCCAGCCAGAGATGTACCTGCCGCAGCAACAGCCAGGAACCATCAAAACGCCACAGGGAAGCTGTGCAACAGGAGAGGCTGCTCAAAAAGCTACACGAACTTTCCACTTTACATAGGAAAAACTGCGTGAAACACCAAACATACCTAACTTTTTTCATGATTATCTGAGACTTCATCACACATGGATGGACAAAAATAAATCATCTTTAAAGGACTAAAAGCTAAAATCCAGTAAAACATAAACCTCAACCTATTTAATGTTCCTTAGCAAAGTATATAAAGAAGTCACTTTTTTAAAAATGTAAAACTAAAAACATTTATCTCCTAGGAAAATCAAGTTTTCCACCAACAGTAACACTAACATCTGACTGCTAACCTCTGAAGTAGCCTCGGAATGGAAAGCCAGAGGAACTGCCTTTGGGTGGCAGCATGTGTGAGGGCTGCAGGCGGGCCAGACCCTACGGCAGAGGAAAGGAGGTGGGATTCATGGCAGTGTGCGTCACACACAGTTTCTACAGTGGGCAAGTACAGCTCCAGGACATGAAATAGAAAGCAGATGTAGCACTTTTAAATATGTTATCTTTCACTCCTGAGCAGAAATCTATTTGGTGATGTCTCTCAGCACATCTGGAGCCCAGCCGAGTGAGCAGGCATCCCTGGAAGCCATAAAGCTCTCTGCTTGCGTGTCCAGGGTATTGCCATGTCACTGGGACCCCAAAGCCAATGTCCTCTCACTGGATGCGTGGTTGACCGAGGCTGTGTCCTCCTAGCCCTCTCTTCTGCAGGCTCTTCGTCATCTGGGTGTATACAGGGAAGCTCATAGAGCAGAGCAGGAAAAGCCTGCAGAGGGTAAGGGAGACAGACAGCCTAGGAAAGAGTGCTCACAGTAAAGAAAGGCACAACAATGATAGTGTAAAAAATGAAAATGAGTAACTGGGAACTGGGAAACCTTTTAGGAACAAATGAATCTTTCAGGTCTTCAGAGTCTGGGTCTGTCATTGGTCTCCAGGAGTTTGGAAAAGATGAACACTATTAGGGAAGCGTAGAATATATTTCATAAGAAATGCCCAAGCTATTCGATCTAAAAACTGCCTGACAGGGCTGTTTGTCTTAGTCCTGGCCTCCCCCAAGCAATTCCTCAGCCTCCTGCGTTCCAGAGCTGGCTCCCGTGCTCCCTTCTGACCTCCAGTTTCTGCCTCTATACTCAAAGCCCAGGTTTGGTGCTTTTCTTTGGGACACTCCCAATTCATGAATTTTCTCTGCTGTAATAGCCTGAATATAATGCATTTTATGTCTCCTGCCTACACTCCAGAATAATTCATATTTGGGATAATTTGTAGAATATCACAATTCATAAAATATTCCATCTTGCCCAGTGGACCAAAGGCCTGCCTTAGACCGACGCCTACAGTGATGGAACCCAGGCTCCCAGGCTGACTCTGGAGAGGGTGGCAGCCCACCACGTTTCCTGGTGAGGACCCTCACACGGAGGCTGCAGACCACAGAGCTCCTGTGCTGAGGGCTGCACAAGCTGCCTTTCAGTGTCCACACATGGACACTGAGGCATCTCCGGGCTCCTCTAGCTGCTCGTCCATACCCAGGCAAGAGAACTCACACACAGGCAGACAGTATGTGAAAGAGGGCGCCGCCAGAAAAGTGCAGTCTGGCGCTGTGTCTACCTCCACTCCACACTTCCGTCCTCAGGGCCTGCCTGCAAGCGAGAGGCCCTGAGTTCAGTGCCTGGTACCAAAACAAACAAATAAACAAACAAACTTCCTGCTCTGTGACTCTTGAAGAAAAATAATCTTGTTTTGTAAGAATTCTGAGGTAGGAAACAAATGTCCTCAAACAGGGTCATTTTTATTAAACAACAAGCCAAATGTGAAAACATAAACACAAGCATGGCATTTAAAAGTGATTAAAATAATTTACATCCTTAAACTTATTATGATTAGAGAAAAACATGTAAATGTTCAGTCATAGAAATGAAAAAGATATTTCTGTCTTTAAAACAGATTAAAGTACTCTTGAAATAGTAACAAAATTTGAACTTATGTGTTATAATCCGTGGTTATACTTCAGTTGCTTAAATAAATAAACAAATGAAAGCAGTGCAGCCATCGTGTCACTTACCGTGCTTTGCTTTACCCGCTGGTGAGGAGAGTTGAACAGGAAGGTACCGAACAGTGAGATCCGGGTACTGTCATACAGTACTGCTAAGTAGGTCTCAGAGAACTCAAAGGCGGCGGGGTACTGTTCTAACAGCTGCCACGTGGCATCCAAGAAGAGCAAAAATAAGGGAGACTGGCAAACAGAGAGACAGTGCGATTGCTGAGCTAAAGCTGAACCAACTGAACGTATTTACCATATAACTCCATTACTCGCAAAGCCACAACACAAGCAGTTGCCACTGTATGAATGCAGAAGAGCAAACTATGTGTTTCTGTTTGTAGAAACAGTTTTTTAGAACAAAAACCAACTCATTTCTATAATTAACTTCTGATTGACCCCATAGGCTCAGTACCCAGAAATGTCTTCAAGTTTCAGGAAACAGTTTGCCATCAGCCTCTAGGCCACTGGTATATCCTCCAGTAACTGCAGACAGCTCTTTCCAGTGAGCTACAAGTCAAATGGTGGCCGGAAACCCTTCTGTGAAAACTGACCCGGCTGCCTGGCCTGTAAGATGCAGTATGGCTGAGAAATGGATCCAAAATAGAAACCAGCACCAAGGCTATTGTGAAAACAGACCTCTCAAAAGCCCTCTTCTAAACCTAATGTCCCATTTAAAGAAATACAACAGTTGAAAAGTGTTCCTTCAAAACATCTAAGGTGCTTTGCATAAGAATTAATACAGAATTCTTCAGGTAGTTTCTACCTCAGGCAAACTGAATAGGTAACTTTTTAAAACTTTCACCTACATAGTTATGATAATCTTTGTAAGTACAATTTGGATTCTAACACAGTCTTAGATTAAGGAAGCTAAGATGTAATAAATGCAGTATTTTTCAGAAGTCTCATTTCTTTACATAATGACATAAATTCAGTCTTATGTACACTTGAAGACAGCTAATAAGGCAGTAAGGCTTGTTACCTCTTTCTCTGATCTCTTTAAGTGGTTGCACCTGTCTAGGAACTGATATCCTGCCATGACCCACTCCTTCTGTATCAGACTCTGAAATCCAGTAATTGTCCTGAAATACGCATCCAGCATCACTTGAACAAGGGAAGCTACAAGACAGCTCAAGTCTCTTCCCTCGTCCTCTGTCAAGAAAATGGAAAGAAAATTATGATAAACATCTTGCAGGGCAGATGAGGTAAAACAGGTAATTCAGTATGCTGCACCTAGGTCACCTTCCACACAGCCTCTGCAAAGAAGCTTTACTGGACCCCACCAAGGTAAGCACATTTTAGACTTTTATACACACTAAATTGTTTGCTAGGCACGGCCTTATACCTGGATATTTCCCACTCAGTAGCAGCTCATCACTCACATTACTGACAGACTGCATCTACCACTCTTTGTCAAGGACCCTAAGTATAACACAGTCTCCCTACTGAGGGCTCCATGCCAGTGGCTGCATCTACCACTCTTTGTCAAGGACCCTAAGTATAACACAGTCTCCCTACTGAGGGCTCCATGCCAGTGGCTCCGAGGTGACGAGAAGAATGGGCTTCTCTCCATTATTATCTGAGCAGGTGCAATGCTTTCCTTCCTGTGTCTTACAGCTCTTGTGCTTTTCAATGAGGCCAGAATTACTTTAATAATGAACCCAGAGAAAGAATGAGAAAACTGTCAACTGACACCTTTTATATGATTACAGATGCACAACTATTAACAAAATACCACGTTAAAACAAATTTCTCCAGAAATCCAAGAATGTATCCCACAAATGTAAGATTAGTCATGAAAAAGTAACTTTACTGTATTAATAAAGTGCAGGGCAACAACAACCTGACCATCTCATCAGAAACCAAAATGGCATCTGAAAATTCTACATTCATTCCTCATAAGAACTATCAGCAAATTAGGAACAGAAGGGAACATCTTCAGCCTGATCAGAGGTAGCTACAAAATCTATTAACATCATTGTCACTAAAAGGTTGAATGTTTTTCCTTTAAGAATGGGAATAGGACAAAGTTATATTTGCTGATAGTGTGACCCTCACATAAAAAATCCTAAGTAGCCCACAAAACAGAGCTGAGTTTGGTGAGACTGTGGGAATTTCACTGCAGTAACAATCAGTACATGGTAAACCTGAGATGAAATTAAGAAAACTATAATCACAGTAACAAAAAACTTGAGATTTAATAAATGCAAGATTTGTAGAATAAAAGCTATGAAACACTGCTGACAAAATGAAATAAGACCTAAATACATGGAGGCACAATGACTCATGATTTATGGGGTTAACATATTCCTATCAACATCCATGTAGACTTCTTTTTTTTTTTTTGGCTAAGCCTAAAAATTATGCAGAAACATGAAAGACCCATAATAGGTAAAACAATTCGAAAAACAAGATGGAATAGTTGTATGTCTCAATCCCAAAATTTACTATGGAGCGACAGTGCTCAAGATAATGTGGTACTGGTTTACGAATTGGTATAAGGTCAATGAAATACAGAACAAAAACCCCCACCTGACCACTTATCATCTATGATTTTTGAGAAGAATTACTTATTATTTATTTGCAGTATCAGAGCCTGAAACCAGGGCCTCCGCACTGAGCCACACCCCCAGCCCTCCCCACTTCATTATTTTTTTTAAAGATACAGTCTCACTAAATCACTTAAATTGCCCAGGGTGGGCTTGAACTTGTGATCCTCTTGCCTTAGCCTCTTGGAATGCTGGGATTCCAGGCAGTGCCACTACATTCTGCTTCCAAGCAATTTATCACAGAAAGGACATTCTTTTTAATAAATGGTGCTGGAACAACTTAATATCTACATGTAAAAGAAACGAAATTAGACTATTACCTTCTAACATGCAAAAAATTAATTGAAAATGGATCACAGAACTAAATGTTAAAAACTAATACTATAAAAGTTATATATAACAAGATGATCTTTGTAGTTAGGCAAACACTTCTTAGATATGGTCTTAAAAATATGAGCCATTATAGAAATAGCAGTTAAACTATACTGCATCAAAATTTGAAACTTAAGTGTCCCAAAAGGCATTAAGTTAATGGGAAGAGCTGTGTGTGGTGACGCCCATCTGCAACTCCAGCTACTGAAGCAGGACTCCAAGTTTTAGGCCAGCCTGGCAAATTAGCAAGACCCAGACTCAAAACCTAAGGAGGGTGAGGGTACAGTTCAATGAGTGACAGACCCTGAGCTGCCCCTCCCTGTTAGCGCGCGCGCGCACACACACACACACACACAAAGTGTTCAAGATAAACAAAAGCCACTAACAAGTAGAAAAACAGGAAATCATATGAAGATACAAAAACATCTGTTCCCATTAATAAAGAATTCTCAGAATCTAATAAAATGAAATGCATTAGGGGAATGTAAATGACAACTAGAAAAGGCATCTCTAAAGACAGACAACAGTGCTGGAGAGGGTGTGTGGAAGCTGGAATCCTCACTCATTTGTGAAGGGAAGGAAAATGTGGTCCACATGTGTCAGAACATACTTCGGCAGGTTCTTGCTTTCTAGGTGTGACACATTAAGCAGGCCTAGCACCTTCATTTATTTATTTGTAATAAGAATAATAATGAAATAGATATTAAGATTTCTTTCAGGTTTACATTTCAAAATTTTGTATGAATTTTTAAATATTTTGTTATTTAACACTATGTCTGTCAGTTTGGCAGTTTCTTAACAAGTTAGACATAAAATATACCTTATAATTCGGCAATTCCATTTTTATAGTCTGCCCAAAAGAGACAAATTATATCCCCTAAAAGACTTCTATGTGAACGTCCACAGCAAACGTCTTTATGCTTCCTAATAGCCAAAGAATAGAACAACTCAAATATTCATCACCATGTAAATGAACAGATATATTTATAAACGATAGCATTTACAAGTAAAAAGGAACAAACTACTGATATGTGCTACATGAATGAACTTCAAAATCCTGCACCAAAGAAGCCATAGACAAAATACTACATATTATGTCACTCCACTTCTGTGAAATATCCAGAAAAAGCAGATCTACAGAGGCAGAAAGTGGGTAAGTAACTGCGTAGAGCTGGAACAGAGAAGTCTTTTGAGGATGAAGAAAAATTTCTAAAAACTAGACTTGTCCATTTACTATTGAATTCAAAGGGCGTAAATTTTATGATATATAAATTACCAATAAACTTTAATAAAAAAAAACTGCAGTGAAACAGGCTCATTATTCCCGAGGCCTTTTAAATTGCCAATGCATGGAGACGTTGAGACTCAATAGGCCTCTCCAAGAAGGCGACAACAGGCATTGGTTGAGAGGTTAAAAACACCTGAGTGCTATACTCTGCACACATTTGCAAATTAAATACTGTGTCAATTAAAGATTACTTTATCTAATGTATTACAGTGGTACCTTGATTCACGAATGTTTTTTCTTTTTTTTTTTTTATTTAGAAGAGAATAAAACAAAAGGGGGCAGTACAGAGCAGATCAGAAGAGGACAACATAGGCAACACAGTACTTTACATTAAGTCAACTGGACATCAATAGTATCTAACACCATATCTCTTACTCTGCTATAGTTGAGCATAGTTTCAATTACAATAATATCAAACATAACACAATAGTATAAAGCCATGCATATAGTGAAAGA
>PVJX010041009.1:0-14890 GCA_004027295.1 Dolichotis patagonum | reverse complement strand
AGTCTCTTTGTATAAATAAAATAGTCATTGTTCATTTGAAAACTTCAGGCTCCAACACAAGTCTCCTGGGCTTTGCCACAAGACAAGATAAAGTTGCAGTGATAGCCAATGATTTATCCAAGGTATAAAATGCCAATATGGTGAGGCTCAGGAGCCTACACTAGCTCAGGACATTATACTAGCTGTAATGTCAACTATATCCTTCTACGGAAGCCAAAACCTTTTATACACACATGTGCTCCACACTAGAGCAGTATTATGAATAGAATGGTAGCAGCAGTACATTGCTTAACAGGTCCAGGTCTGGAATCAACTTGCCTGGGCCTAAATCCAATCATTACCACTTATCAACTATACAATTTAAGCCTTATCATTTAGCCTTTTTGCCTTGGTTTGCATATGTGTAAACTGGACACTATAAAACAATGTTATTTTCACAGGGCTTGTGTAAGTTAAGCATGCCGTTGTACAGTGTTATACAGTATCTTGTACACAATACATACTCAATAAATCTCAAAAAGTTCAAGCTGTCACCATTATTCCTTCTTGGTTAGTCACTAGAAACACCAAGTATCTTGGAAAATTTGGTTTCTCCCCTGATTGTATTTACCGAATCAATACATCAGAGGTACTCCAAGAAACTTACATCCTTAAACTTCAGTAGGGGAATTTCTGGGCAGTTGAGTTTTAACACTATTTTAGCACTAAGAAATTATAATAGTTGTTTCAAAGAGTTACAAACTACTGAGGCATAATCTATAGAAACAGAAGCAAAACAAAAGTTTGCTTTCTCACATATTGTTTTAATGATTTGCATTTATTTGAAATCATACTTGTCTGTACAGGAATACTATACATTTACCACAAGGGTGGTTCATTATCATTATTGCTTAGGAAATTATATTAAATTAACCAACAGTACATCTTATTGAGGCTTAAATTCATTCAATAAAAGCAGACCTAAAGAGTTTTAAACCCAGTTGGTAAAAACAGACCTAAATGTAAACCTCACCTAAGTTTCACCATTTTACACTGAGATCATGGCCTTCCCTAAATGGTAGCTGCTACCTCACTCAGTCATATACAGTTTATATATTTTAAACATGAAAACATTTCATCACCAGCGGAAGATTTCAATACTAGTTAATTTAATAAAGACATGTATAAAGAAAAATACTAAGCAGAAATACCATCTTATTAGAAATTGGGATATACGACACCAAACAAACTAATGAGGCGGGCCGTGCTGCCTCCATGGTGAAGGACTTGTTAGCCACAGTATGCCATGTTTGCTCTCTTGAAAAGTCATAATGCAGAAGACAAACATAATTTCATTTGGACCCACAATCCTTCAGTAACTTTCAGAGGTTTAGATGTTGCGTAGCCTGCAGCAGACAAGATAAGAAATGCCACAGTGAAGAAGCACTCAGAGGACTGTTTCCTTTCATTGGAGAAAGGATTTTATAAAAGGGTATCAAAAATTATGTTAGAAAATTCTTCTAATATGCTCAGCCAGATGCATATGGAGACATGACCTCTTTTTTTCTACAGATAAATGCCATAATTAGAGATCTTATCAGAATACTCACCCGTTCTGCACATTTTGATGGAAGAGAAAGGTTTGCTATGCAACAGACCTTCTTTCCATCTAGGTCTTTTCCTTGACCCCAGAATGACGCTTCCAGGTGATTACTCTTCCCTAATCTGAGTTTTTCTAAATGCTTCTGAGTGGCATGCAAATCACGGAGAGGATTCAATCTGATAGTTTAAAACTGGATGATTCAGAACTTAATGCAAAGTAGACATTTGGTAAATAAATGGGTTTTTAAAATTCTCTTTTCTGCATTTAAAATTCTCTTTTCTGCATTTATTAATTTTAACCATACTTGAGCTTTGACTGTTATGGAATATATACAGCCTGTTCTTGCATTTTAGAAAGGTAAATTCAATACTCATTATATTTTATGAACAGCCCGAAACTAAATATTTTCAAATTATATTTTATTTTTTACTTACATGGACATAAAGTGATTGGAAAGGCTGGCAACTTCTACTCAGCCCAGAGGTAACTTGACACTTCAAGATTTATTTGTAATCACTAGGTCTGTTTCTATGTGAGAGGAAAAAGATGAAAGGAGAAGAGATACAGAGAAGGCAAGGAATGAAAGTGACTAAACAAAGAAGAAGGAAAAAAAACAGAAGTCTCATAGAAAGAAAACAGCAGAAAAAGACAAAGAGGGCTTGTTACACAGAAAAAAAAATGTTTTCCCTGTCTTTTAGACAAAAATAACAAGGTTTTTCAATACTACTTAAGATAAGTTCTTCATATAAATGAGATATCAAGCTCTAAAATTAAAAGAATATTAACTTTTTGTTCATTCATTCAACAAATATTAGGCTATCAGCAGGGTTATACAAACATATACAGAGACAAATAGCAGCGGAGATGTAAGCTGTCTTCAGAAAAATACCAAATAGTATCTAAAAATAAAATGACCAGAAAATATAAAATGCCAAGTATCTCACTATGGTTTTTACTATGGCTTTTAAGTATAAACAAATTTACAATCATGATCTTGGGGTAGAAAAAAAGAATGAAGAAGTCAGTTAACTTGGAACCTGGACCCAAATGTGATACCAATAACTATGTGAATTTATAAAGGTCATTTAAATGTTTTGACACTTAACATCATTTTAAAATGGGATGATATTGATATCCTTTTCCTCTGCCATGCAGTGTATTTGTAAAAAAGAATTACTTCACCAAACTGTTCAAATCTATCCAATATAAGGATAAAAGAATACAAACGATTAAGATATGTACCAATCCCCCAAAACAAATATAACTATGTTGCACTGCAAACATACACTAATAAAAATTGAAGTTAAATAATAAAAAGTAAAACAAAAAACTAAAAGAGAAAACAGAAAATAATCTTTGTTAAAAATTATTTTAACTCATATACAAAAACATAAAGATATTACATATTAAAAAGGCACCGTGTGATGCTTCAATGCCTGTATATATTGTGTAATTCTTAAATCAGGCTAAATGTATCTAACTTTTCAAACACTGATCATCCCTTATGGTGAAAAGATCCAGTCTTTCCTTCTAGTTCCTTAAAGGTACAGCACACTACCATGACCTGTACTTGCCCTACTGTTCAACATCACCCAAACATCCTGCTCAGATCTGTCTGTAGCTCAGTATCCATTGAATATTCTTTCAGTGCTCCCATCAAAGCAAAATAATTTTGAGCTAGGAATTGTGAATTTCACTGCTATCAAACCCATTTGCAAAGTACACAGCCCTACACAAGCATCCTTTACCACGCAGCACCGCAACAAGGGAAAACACAACTGGTGAAAACCCAGCTCTCACCAAAGAACCGACCATGGAACATAGAAGCCAAATGCTCCATTAAAATGGCACGTATTCCCAAATAAACATTCCAAGGTCAAGGAGAAACATTCTGAATTGGAAATACAAAAGCTAAGAACAAACATAGACGACAAGGTAGAAGAGAGGAAATGAGACAAAAAGTAGGTACACCAGGCCTAACATGTATTAAACAGCTTAATTAACTTTGCAAGATGCATCCGTATGGCAAAACACCACGTTGTACATGATAAACATGTATGACTTTTACTTGTGAATTAAGTAATCAAATAAATGAATAGTGGAGGAGTGCCACTCTTTTCCAAAGGGAAATGCATGCTTTCACAATAAATGACACTGAGACTAGCTGCTACACATCTGAAACAAATAGACTCTCATCTATTTTTCATTCCATACACTTGAGTCCTAGGGTAGTTGTTAAGTTAAATATACAAAAGTAAAATAGAAAAGTGGCATAAAAATGTATACAAATGTATGTGTAATTTTATCATATCTTCTTAACAAAAGTCTCACAAAACAGTGATGAATTTATATATATATAAATATATATATATATACACACACACACAAAACCAAATACATAATGTATATTATGTATATATTATGTATATGTATATGTATATGTATATGTATATATGTATATGTATGTATATAAAACAAATGTATATACATGTATATACAAATGTATATACATTTTATATACATAAAATCAAAGATGTTTTCATAAAAAGCCATGAATAGAATTAAGAGATATGTAAGTTAGAAATATGTGTTTAAAGCATGCATCAATATTTCCAATATATATCACATCATATATATGTGTATCTCACACTTTCATTAAGTGAAAATAGACAAAAATAAAAAGTTTTTCAAAGACATTAAATATTAAACCCCACTTGTCACCAAAATGCAAATGAACACAGATTATAATTGTTGGCTGTAAAATTGTCAAAGTGCAGAGAGAGAGAGACAGAGACCCATGACTTAGTTTGGTTCAGTAGGTATTACATCTGCTACTAGTAACAGCATAACTTGTGGTATATAAAAAAAGTTTCTATGATTAATTTTATCACAAACCTTAAAAATTCTCCAGGGAACCTAACGGCTCAAACAGCAACACGTAGGAGAACCCATAACTCCTCAACGCACTAATGCCTCAATGCCCTTTCTTCTCCTTCTCCACGTCTCCATTTATGCTGGCAACTTTCCTCAGGTGAAACATCTCTACTCAGCGCCACGCTGATGTAATCCAGCTGACGTTAAGTTGACCACCAGTTTTCAATCCATAACAGATGTTATTATCCTATATATGTTTTACCAAAGTTTCCAAACCAAGTACCATGAACTTTGTGGTGTAAATAATAAAAATTTATCACCTCATAGTTCTGGCATCTAGAAGTCCAAGGTCAAGGATGCAGCAATGTTGCTTTCTTCTGAGGAGGCTTGTTCTTAGCTTAACTAGATCCTACGGTATGCTCACCCGGATGTGTTTTGCATGTCTTTGCCCGAACTTCTTACAAAGGCAGTTGCTACACTGGTTTCAAACCCAGTTTAATGACTTTACTTTAATTTAGTCATCTTTTTAAACATAGTCGCACCCTGAGGTACTTGGAATTATGACTTCAAAATATGAAGTTTGAGGGGGATACAATTCAGCACATAGCACCCTGTATGAATGTATTCCCTTAATTAATAATAACTTAGTACCCATAGGGCACCTAGGGTATAAAGATAGGTGACCCAGCTCCTGTACTTGAGGACTTCTCGTCTATAGGAGAACACAGAGAGGGTAGCTAAAGTGTGATCACACCAAGTGACACCATGATGTCATTACCCTAGATGCTGTAGGCACAGCTAGGACTAGCTGACTTAGTCTGGGGGCAGATCAGAGAAGGCAGCTTAGAGAAAATCTCTGAGCTGCATTTTTAACCTAAGAAGCATTGATCTAATCAGAATTGTGCATACCAACTTATTCAAAATACATTAAACAAGGTGTGATCACAGGACAGTTACAAGCAAATATTCTGCAAAGGTACATAGAGACTATTTATATATTCTACAGTGTCTGAACTTTCATCAAAAGATTCAGTATACTACTAAAAGATTCTTAAGGAGTCATATGACATATGCAACTTTAGAAAAAACATCACTTATGATAACTGAGAAGATAAATCAATGTGTCAGGGCGAGCAGCAGGCTGGAGCAGAGAGTGCTCTAAAGAGTCGATAGCAATGAGGCAGGTGAGAAACAGAAGGCCAGAAGCAAATCAATAGTATTGAAACCACATCCTGGGTGATTTCACTGCTGGCTCACATTAATTAAGACCATCATTTAATTTACAATATTTGCATCAATAAGAGGACCCCTTAAAAATGTCTTCTGCTTTTACAAATGTATTCCAAAAAAGGGAAAAATAATATTTTGTCCTTGGAAAAATATGTCAGAACAAACAGAAGGACTTGTATAACCAGATTTAGGAATATACTAGCCCTCCACACTACCCTCTTTGTAGTGAATTATTTTGCACAGCAAGTTCAATGCTGCATGTTGATACCATCCCTGCAAGAAAAAGAAACAAGAATGTTCAGCCCCAACAAAGGCACTTGTATTTTATGTTTTGTAAGCTGGACCAGAAATGAAAATTACTTTTTGCAAATCTTAACAATATTATCAACCTGACCTTAAATTGAAGATATATTTTAAATGAAAATCTTGACACTTGATGAACTCCTCTTACCCCTTACATATTTTTTACCACTATTGACAATAAAAATTTATTACACTACATAAACCACAAACTTTAAAGTATGCAAATGGAAAAGAAAAAATTACCTTGTCTATTTTACAAGCAAAGTTGGAAAATAGTGGCAGTAGCTAGCTACAAGATATTTTGAGAAACATTGTTGACATATTTTTCATGATAGACTTTCAATTATTTGCTCTTATTCCATCATAAATATTTAAAATGTCTTTAATTTCTTGTGACAACAGCTAGTATTTATATTTATATTGCCTTCTTTTATGTTGGCTTAGTCTAATAAATCAAGATGTCTTGGTTATTTTTCTCTCAATGCTGAGACAAAAATACCAGATGCCCAAAATTAAGGGAAAAAAAGCTTTATTTAGGTCACAATTTGTGGAGGTTTCAGTCTATATTCAGCTGGATTCAAGGCAGAGTTGTGTGGCTGAGGGACAACTGTTCATGGCAGTAGAAGGTAGCAAAAGCAACAAGAGCAAAGGGGAGGAAAGTGAAAGACTCTTTCTGTTCTTTACGTTGTATGTAGTCTACTCACCCTATGATGGGTGTAGCACTCACACCCATAATCCCAACAGTAGACATCAAATCATTCACAAACTCTAGATTCATACACCTCCAAAAAGCCAGACTGCATGAGGCTCTGACACAAACCATAATAGGAGAAATGATTTGACATCCTTAAACTCTATTCCAATTCCTAAGAGCATGTGAGATAAAATTAGATAAGCCTAAAATGTCTTCTTTTCCTACTCCTTTATTCTCAGACATGTTGTCAGCTTCCTCTAATATTTTCTCAAACTCACTTGTTTATCAAGCAAAGCTGAGTTTATCAACTTTGTGGCAATAAGAAGAATGTCACCTTTAGTAAGTACTGTCTTAAAAAGCTCAAGTCCAGAGCAGATTTGATAGAATTTTGGGGTCTGTATTCTCATAGTTGCAAGCAGGTGCTCAATGGGTCTTCTAATTGGCCTAAACTCAAGATGTAGTAATTTGGGACTGGGGACACTGTGTGTGTGTGTGTGTGTGTGTGTGTGTGTGTGTAAGGGGAGCCTTTAAAGAGTCTTCTTGTGTATGCAGTCACTTGTTGAGTAACTTATTTGCTCAGTTGAGAAAACCACTGTTCTTACGCAGTAAATCATCCGTTGGTTTCATTCATCTCTTCCTAGGCAAATATCCTTTACAGCTCAGTCACACTGACACAGGGGGCCTCCATTTTCATAAATATCATGATCACATTTCTGGAATGGATTTTTGATGGAGAAGAAAAATGACTGGAGGCATTGCCAAACCTATCCTGAGTTCATAGATGTTTTTGAGACCCAAAGACACAGAACAATATTTTTATTGCCTCCTTTTAGGCCAGTGCTAATTATCACAGCCACCACTGATAACACAAACATGACTATTGAAAAGCATAGTGCCCAAAATGTCATGTTATCTGTATACTTCAAAGTCACTGGACATTTGTCATTTTCCTTGAGTACCACTATTTCCCTGTTTGAGTAGTAAAATTCTATTCACCACTCAAATCCATTACTCTCAGCCCTACCCACAGGACTTTATGAGATCACAATACCCTTACAAATCTGTCACTAAATCTTCAGCATTACTATATGATCATCTATTACCTTTCTGACCAGATCCTGAGAGGCAGAATTCTCTCTTTTCCATAATTAATTTATCAGAATCTAACATACAGTAGTGAATGTTTAATAGATACTTTGTGAATAAATGAATAAATAAAATCCATAGACAGATGAAAGGTACATGAGTGTATAAATGGACAGATACTTGGATGGGATTATACAGAATTTATAGAAAAATGTTTGTTTTTTCTTCTAAGACAGTAGCAGAGAAATTTTTTCTGGAACTTTATGACTGAAGGAAAACAGTCAAACTCTTTGCTAGTGTATGAACAATCATATCTTGAACTTTGTGAAACTCTGGGGCTAAAAGAAAAAACAAAACAAGGTCTCAGACTTTAACATTAAAGTGAGGAAATGTCCTTCCTTAAGTTCAAGAAAGTCATTCCATTTCCAGAAGTAAAGACAGACAAAGCATAAACAATTAAAAATAGATATGATCCACATAGACTGTAATGCTTCTCAAGATTATTTGCTTCCCTCCATTCAACCCAGTGATTCCCCTCCTGGGTATTTTCCCAGAGAAACTGAAAAGTTCATATCACAGTGATATATGTGCACCCATGTTCATAGCAGCACAATTTGTAATAGCTAAATCTTGGAAACAGCCAAGATGCCCATCAACTGCAGAGTAGATGAAAAAGATGTGGTATTTTTATACAATGGAATATTACTCAGCTATAAAAAATGATCTTGAGGCCTTCATAGGGAAATGGGGACAACTTGAGACTCTCCTCATTAGTGAAATAAATGAGTCATGTTTATAAATATCACATTGTTTCTCTAGTGTAAAAAGTAATAAGAACTGTAGGAGTAATAAAACCCAAAATGTGTAATTGCTACTGTAAAAAAGAGAGGAAAAGAGGGTGCTCTAAAGGATATAACTGCATGTGTGTTTAAATGTGTAAGATAGATGACCATATTACTGTTTTTGTTAGATCATGGCGCATAACTGTTAACAGTCTCATTGTTTGAATGTGTACTTTGTATGTTTTAACTTTGTAACTTGGACAACTATTTCCAGTGATGACAGTATGTAACTTATCAAGTGGCGATTTCTTAGTATTTTTATTTTTGTTTTTGTTTTTGTTTGTTGTGGTGGTTGTTCTTTTGTTTCTTTTTTTTTTATTTCCCCTTCGGAATTCTGTATTGTTGCTACCCTCTTTCTGTTTTGTTTGGTTTTTTTTATTTCTTTCTTCTCTTTAAATAAAAAATTTTTTAAAAAAAAGATTATTTGCTTCTGTGCACTCAATCATCAGGGTATTGAAGTAATTTTGTTGTCATCTTTTCAATTGTTTTTGTTTTTGTTTCACTGCTATTACTTCCATGGCTACCAGGCCTGGATTTCCCATTTTGCTAATTAAGGCCTGAAATTCAAACTTTTCTGCATGTATCAGAGATTAAAGATACACATCTCAAATCAATTGATAGTCAAAGCACAGCGTCTGTTGAGAACAGCAGTTTATGAGTCTGCTAACAGCTTTATTACTATAATATATTTCTCTAACTCACTTATTTCTGGAATTCCTGAGAATTCTCTGTTCCCCCACAAGGTTTCTGAACAAGGAAAATAGAAATATATTGATATGCTCTAGGGCAGTGCAATTGGTTATACATTAGGATTATTTATATGGAATGTAGACTGTATTATATTATGACAGATTTAACAAGTGCTCCTGTATTAGTTTCTATGTCTGCTATAACAAACTACCACAAACTTAGTGACTTAAATCAGTACAAAACTGTTTTTCTAATGCTGCAGTTAAGTATGAAATGAGTCTTGCTTGGGTACAAAATGTTACCAGGGTTCTATTACGCTCTGGGAAAGAATCAATCCTTCCTTTTCTGACTTCTAACGTCAGTTCACACTATTGGATCAATGGCTGTCTTCCTCCATCTTCAAATACAGAAACAGCAGTTTCATTTCTCCCATCCTATCTCTCTGACCTTCTCTTTTGCCTCCATTCCACGTTTAAGAATCTGTGGGTCCACTTGGATAATCAACAGTAAAGTTACTGGAAACTTAATCTCTCCTTTTCAGTATAACATAATGTTGTCAGGCATTAAGATGTGCACATCTTTAGAGAACCATTGCTCTGACATCCAGAAGGCACCCGATGGACCCAAGATTCATAATCAAAATACATTCACCCTCCCTCCACATTCCCAAAGTCTCAACACACTACACAATCAATGTAATTACATAACATAGTAATAAGCAGCGTAAACACCCATCTTGTTTTAACTGGCACTCAGTTTAAAGTGGTACCCAAAATGAGATTGTTCACTGATGGCAAGAGAAAGAGAAGAGAGAAGCAAATTCACTTGATCCAGGATTTAGGAATTTCAAAACATCACTGGTTAAAATCATCTCCAGTCTTCACACTATCGAAATATTTTGTTAGAACTGGTTTTCCCTTAAGTTTAGGAGTATGCAGCACCCTGATCACACTTATGTTACGAGAACCATGAGGAGCCTGTCAGGGCAGTGCTAGCAAGAAACTTGGGCTCTCAAATCACCTCCCCCATAAATCCAACAAAGAGAGAGAAAAGTCATAGTATACTTGATGTTACTTTATTTCCAACTTAACACATTAATTTTAACATGTTGATTTTCCAAATTAACATGAAAGTTCCAACTTTCATGTTAATTTTAGACTGAATTTTGTGATTAAACAATTCATGTTTTGGTAACATTTCTCTTTTCATTTTGTAGATGTTCTTTCCTACTATTTCCACATAACAGCATGCCTACTCACTTTGTTTCTTTAGTTCTCATTGTTCAGGGCTTTGTTCTGTTATTCATTTATGAGGCTGTCATTTGAAATTTTGTTGATAAGTAAACCTATACATATACATACTCGCATGTGAGTAAATGACTTTTCCAGTCTAGTAATAAAGAAAAACATTGGTAAAGGCATAAATGATGTTGAGTAGAAGAGCTTTTCCTTTGAAAATATTGGCAGATTAAGTTTTTTATTTTGCCTACATTTTCAGTTGTGCTTTGCTACACAACAGCCATCTAAAAACTCTCTAGATTGTTCCAAGTAAAGGACAGAATATATGAATTCCCAATGAGAAAGATTTGTAGCAGCATTACTAAGTGAAAACACATTCACAAATTATCATTATAAAGTAGCTTACACTTCTAAAGCACTTTTCAGCTTACTAAGTGGTGGACACAATTGTAATCTGGTATTAGAAATATACAAAGTTTCTGGGTTTTTTATTTGATAAAGCTGTATTTTCTTTCCTTAGGGTTCACCCTTAGCAGAGGCCTCTAAAAAGAATACCTTGAATACTTTGGTAATTTTTTTTCTCTTGAGAAATATCTCTTTTAAAATGATTTCCAAAGTTCACACTTCAGAATCCCTTAAGGCCATGGAAAGTCTCACCTATCCCAACTACTTCATCAGTGAAAGTGCAGATTTCTCTTTTTCCTTGTCCTTTTGCCTCATACTCCAGGAGAAACATATATGGTTCACTTGAAAGCCATCTTATTTGTATTTGAAAAACAACACTGTAGTGAAACATGGGTGGACTTATTTGCCTTTTCCAAAACAGGACCTTTTTCTTATTCTTTGCTCACTTTTATTACTGAGCACAAAGAAGAAAAATGTTACTTTTCTAATAGCATTACTAAGAGAGAAAAACCCTGGATTTCTGAGTCATTGCTTTAAGGAGAATTGCCCAGGATAACCGGTCCATCGTGAACATGCACCTTGAAGTCTGTCTGAGGAAGAAATAAACCTTCAGTTGCTGGAGCAGTTAGTCCACCTGTATTAGTGCATTCATTGTTGGTGTAGCAAAATACTTGAGGCTGAGTAACATAAAAAGAAGTTTGTTCAGCTCATGGTTCTGGAAGTTTGAGGATATGGCATCAGCGTTAAGTCAGCTCTGGTAAGGACTTTTATGGTAGGTGGCATCACAGCGGTAAGAGCAGGTGTAAAAGGGGATATGATGTGCAGAACAAGAAGTCAAATAGTGCCTGCAGTCCGAGGAAATGTACATGAATCCCTTCCAAGCAGATTTCTCCAATGATCTAACACCCTCTCACTAAGCTCCACCTCCTAAAGTCCTGTGCATTGCGACACTGCCACGCTGAGTACCAAATCTCCAGTGCACAAACACTGGAAAATCAGAATCACATCCAAATCATGGCAATACTTAATACAGATCTGTATCCATAAATAGAGAAATATGTGAGAAACATAACATACATGACTTCAGGTAGCTATTCAGGAAGAAAGAAAGAAAGAAAAACAGTGTTGAGGTTGTTACACTGATTATTCGGGTTGAACAGTGACAAAATAAATGGTGAAAAATATTTATTACCATCACTTATGAGGCACAATTTACCCACTCAGCTGTAGCTCTAGTTTGAGGATAAATGAAAGAAAAATTTAAGTGTATGTTGGCTGATACTAGTTAATAACATTTTGTGAGAAAGATGTCTGACAAGAAAACTGAGTTATTTGAAAGTGAAAAGACAATAATCACAAGAAATTTAGATTCTTGAATGATTTGGAAATTAGTTTAAATTTAGACTTGAAATAATAAAATAATTTTAAAAGTCTTTGAATGAAAAAGGTCTCACTGAAACTTGTTAGAAACTTTATTATTAAACTGAATGATAAAACTCAGTTTAACGATGAAATCTTCCCACACATCATGTTGGATACCTTCAAGCTAATTGCCACTTAGTTAGGAGCGATATGAGAAAAGGAAACAACAAGATAATGTAGACTTGAGAAATTTTTCATTGAAAGAACTTTGGTGTAGTTACTGACTGGACATAAAAAGCCTGTTGTCAACCATATTTTTGAAAGTATACTGCCAGTGAAATCATGTGACCCAATTTAAAAAACTGTTGATTGAATCTGCCAAGCTTTCTCTGCTAACCAGAAGATTGCAAGAGTTGTGCTGTCCTTAGAACATAGACTCCAGTCCCAAGGAGAGTGACAGATGCTCAGAAACGAACTGCAGGGTGACCCAGAGAACAAGGCATACACTTATATTTCACCCAAAGCTGTAGTAGGATCTAATTACAGCAAATGTGAAACCTCCAATTACACTGCCTTCAGAATAGCTGCCTAGTTGCATTCTAATATTGCTACAACCACTGATTACTCTATCACTCCCATTGTTCAAATGCAAGCACTGTGGAGTTGAGTTTTTTCTGTGCCTAGTCCATCATTGGACAGAGAGAATTGAAAATTCAGGGCAAAATGACTCATAACTTAGGTTATGAGTTCATACCATAAGAACCACCAACCAGAAATGATAAAAAAGGCTAAAATACCATCTAAGAATTCTAGTCTTTATTCTTGCTAAAGAAAACACATGAGCCTGGGGTTATCTTACTTGGAGAGCAGGTCAGAGAATTCTACAGGCAAGGATCAAAGAATACAATAGTCAGTGACCATATGGGCATATTTTGACAAGCACAAAGCTATATTTTCACCAAATCCTTGCATTTACCTCCTCAATAAATAGCTACCCATGTTCCAGACTCTGTTGCTCTTAGGTGGAGTGGTATGACTAAGTCATGTCCAGCAGAATGCAAGTGAGATATATATGCTACCTCTGGCCTGGCTCTTTAAAAAGTGTCTCATGAGCCACCACCCTCTTCCTCTTTTAGAATGATTTCTGACATCATATTCTCATTATGGTGGAAATGAAAGATAAGAATCACCCTGGATTCCTAGAGTAAGAGAAGCCCTCAACATATGCAATGAATTCTGCATGTGGAAATAAACCCTGTTGTATCAAACTGCTGAGATGGTGACATGGTGAAATTATTATCTCAGGTTAATACAATGGCTTGCTACAAAATGAAACACAGCACAGTCTTGATGATGTTGGAGAAAGACAAACACAGCAATTCTTTTCAAAGAAAGTCTACAATTTCAAAAGTTTTAGCTGTTTTTTCTTCTAGTGGGATGTTTCTGTTTTAACATTTAGTTATTTGATCCATTTTCAGTTTAGTTTAGTATATGTGAACGATAGGTCTAGATTCAGTATTCTGCATCTAAAAAGCCAGTTTTTCCAACATCATTTATCGTCTTTCTTCAAGGTTTTGTTTTTGAAGATCAAAAAGTTGAATATACTCAGGATTGTTTCCATATTCTCTATTTTGTTCCATAGATCCTCTTATCTGTTTTTGTGCCACTACCACACTGCTTCCACCACAGTAGCTTTGATATGTATTCAAGTCTGCCATTGTTATGTTTTCTGCTTTTACTTTTTCTCAGGAGTGCTTTGGATATTCTGTGTCTCTCCTTCCATATGAATTCTAGGATTGTTTTCTCCAGTTCCATGAAGAATGCTGTCAGAATTTTAATAGAGATTTCATTAAACCTGTCCATCAATTTTGGATGAATGGCCCTTTTGACTGTATTTGTTCTGCCTATCCAGAAATGGGATATCTTCTCATTTTCTGATGTCCTTTATAGTTTTCTTTTCCAGACTGTTATAGTTTTTGTTATACAGGTTTTTTACTTTCTTAGTTAAATTCTTAGTATCTGGTTTTTTTTCTTGGTGCTATTTTGAATGGTATGTTTTCACCTAATTTTTCTCTCAGTGGGCTTATTATTAGGGTACATGAATGCTATTTGTGTGGTTTTTTTATCATGTACATTATTGAATTTGGTTATTAATCCTAAAATTATTTAATGGATTTTTTAGGTCTTTTGGTATAGGGTCATATCATCTGTAAGTAATGATAATTTGATTTCATATATATATATATATATATATATATATCCATTTTATTTTGTTTTCTTACCCCGA
Source organism: Dolichotis patagonum (assembly GCA_004027295.1). Classification (NCBI taxonomy): domain Eukaryota; kingdom Metazoa; phylum Chordata; class Mammalia; order Rodentia; family Caviidae; genus Dolichotis; species Dolichotis patagonum. The sequence continues at coordinate 297 of PVJX010041009.1, read as the reverse complement.
TGCTCTTGCTAATGCTTCAAGTACTTTTTTGAACAACAGCATTGATTGTGACACCCTTGTCTTGTTCCCGATTTTAGAGAGAAAGCTTTCCATTTTTTCCTGTTCAAAATGACATTGGCAGTAGGTTTGTCACATATGGCCTTTATTAGATGGAGTTAAAATCCTTCCACATCTACATTTTTAGAGTTTTATCATAAAATAAAGTCAAATTTGTCAAAGCCTTTTCTATTGAATTTCTTTAGATCTAATGAGATGATTGTGTGATATTTGTTCTTGCTTCTGTTTATGTGATGTATT
>PVJX010041008.1:0-14889 GCA_004027295.1 Dolichotis patagonum | reverse complement strand
ATGAAAAAATGTTCATCATCATTAGTCATGAGAGAAATGCCAATTAAAACCACACTGAGATTCCATCTCACTCCAGAAAGAATGGCCAAGATAGAAAACACGACCAACAACAAGTGTTGGAGAGGCTGTGGGGAAAAAGGAACTCTTCTACACTGTTGGTGGGAGTGTAGACTGGTGCAACCACTGTGGAGGTCAGTCTGGAGATTCCTCAAAAAGCTGTGTTTGGACGTCCCATTTGACCCAGCTATTCCACTTCTGGGCATATTCCCAGAAGAACTGAAAACATCATACCACATTGATATATGTGCACCCATGTTTATAGCAGCACAATTTGTAATAGCCATATCTTGGAAACAACCTAAGTGCCCATCAACTGAGGAATGGATAAAAAATTTGTGGCATTTCTATACAATGGAGTACTACTCAGCTGTAAAGAATGATCACAATGAGATGTTTATAAATAATTGGACACGACTTGAGACCATACTTATAAGTGAAATAAACCAAACTTACAAGGGTAAATAACATATAGTCTCCTTAATATGAGAGTTGATAAGAGTATATAAGATTTTATGGTAAGCATGAGTCCCCATCTCATCAGTTGGAATGGTTTTATTCTGTTTTGTTTGACTATATCATGCATGATGATATGAACAGCTGTTTTGAAGAAAACAAAACATTATGACATCTATTGCTGATTTGATATCATCCTTCTTAGAAGTCCTAGCATGCTTTTTTTGTTCTACTACTGTTGGTTCTATCTATCACATTGTGTCTTATTGGAATTTGAATATGTGTGATAATTTAAACGAATTTTTCTATCAGAAATGAGATTTTATAGTACTCATTGATCATTTTCTGTTATTCAGTTCAGAAAGCCCTGTAATTCTTTCACTCTTTGAATGATTTTATACTATTTTGTTATGTTTGATATTGTTGTATTTGAAACTATACTCAACTATAGCAGAGAAAGAGATATTTTGATAGCTACTGTTGATGTCCAGTTGTCTTAATGTAAAGTATTGTGTTGCCTATGTTGTCCTGTTCTGATATACCCTCTTTTGTTTTATTCTCTTTAAAATAAAATTACAAAAAATTCTTTCTCAAGAGGTACCATGAGTTTATTCACATGGCTCCTAAGACCTTGAGAACAACCTGAAATTTTTATAAATCCTTGTAGTTTTTATCATGATACTTATAATTTGTGTCATTGTGAAATAAAAAATTGATATGCATACCCTCTCCTTTTTCAACAAATGCTAATTCGTTTGATTTGAATTTTCAAATCCTGTGGCTATGAGCTTTTTGGATACTTTTAAGCTATATTTTTCTATTTTACTACAGTCATTTAGCATGTAAGAAAAGCTTAGAACTCTTTTTCTTAGATTTTCTCAAGGATGCTATTAAGTTGCATAGCAGACTTCTTTAGTACATAAAAAATTCCCAACATCTTTAACCAGAAGGGTAATGTAAATCAAAACTACTTTTAGTTTCCATCTCATTCAGTCAGACCTCTTACCTATCAGTAAGAATACAAAACATAGTAAATGCTGGTGAGGACATGAGATGTGGAAAAAATGACTCTTTCTATACTTTGGTCGAAATGTAAATTAATATCACCACAGTGGAACTTAGCACAGAGGATCCTCATAACACTAAAACTAGAGTAAATAATTTATTGAGCTATTGCATTCCTCAGTATATTCCTGAAAGAATTAAAGTCAGTATGCTATAATGCTACATGCATATCCATGTTTATTGTACCTTAATTCACCATAGCTATTGATGGCCTGAGTGCCTATTCACAGATGAATGGCTACAGAAAATTATATATATTATATATATTATTTAATAGTCCATGGGGAGATATATATATATATATATATATATATATATATATAGCCACAAGGAAGAAAAAACTCATTTTCAGAAAATAGAACTAGAGACCATCATGTTAAGCAAAACAAGGCAGACTCAAGAAATCAAATTTAGAAATTTTCTCCCATATGCAGTACCTAAAAACTTTAAAAAAAATTTGTATTGTTTTGAAGGTAGTGAAATACAACAGAACAAGACAGAACAAAAGCAGCTGAGACAGTGCAATGAAATTGGTACGGAAGGTTATAACAGATTACTGGGATAACTGTGATAGGTGCTATAGTATATCTTGTTATCTTCACAATAGTTGTTCTTTCAATCAGCTATAGCAAAATCAAAGCAAATACAGAACATTATAGAACTTATCAAAACAGAATATTGAATAGAGCAATGCAATTAATCACAACAAAGCAAAACAGTGATAACAATATTTACCTTCAAAGAGATGGTAGAAGGAAATCCCCACTATTTACTATATTGCATATGGTCAACCTCCCAAGAGATGCTCAGACCTCTGGCTCCCATTTGCTAATGGGGAGGGGGAGGGATGGGATATTTGATTCTCAACCCACATGCTGAAAGGCTCATGGCTGCCCACCAGGGAGGTGAGCAGATTGCTTGGTTTCCCAGCGCCCAGAGTTCCAACATGGCGAGGATCTCGGGAGATGCTGGTTGGTCCTTTCCTTGGGGTGGCCACTGCTTGCCAGAGCCATGGCTGCTTACCAGGCAGGCAAGAGGGTTGCTTGGTTTCCCAGTGCCCTAAGTTTCAGCATGGCATGGATCTTGGGAGACGCTGGCTGGTTCTTTCCCTGGGGCGGCCACCAGGTGCCCAAGCCATGGCTGCTTACTAGGGAGGCTTCCCAGTGCCCTAACTTCCAACATGGCACAGATCTTAGGAGATGCTGTCTGATTCTCTTCTTCGGGCCCCTAAAATCTTTTTTAAGAAAGAGAAATAACAGAAAACAAAAAGGGATACCATTAGAGAAAGACAAGGGGGAGATGAATAAGATATGAAAATAATTAAAGTATGTTATATGTGTGTATGAATATGCCAAAATGAAACACTCTTCTGTGTGAAAGCTTATACATATTTAAGGTGTACAACATGTTGATTTGGCATGCATATGCATTGTGTAATAATGGCCACAATAAAACAAATCAGCCCAACCATTATCATCTACTGTGTTCATTAGATTGCTAAATCTTGTTTATTTTATAACTGAGAGTTTTCACATTTTGTTAAATATTTCCCCATTTTCCTACTCCCCAGCAACCACCCTTCTGCTTCTATAAGTACAATTCTATATATACAAGTGGCATCATTCATTATTTATTTTTTTGTATCTGCCTTACTTCATCTAGAATAATGACCAGCAGGTCCACTTATGTTGTCCCAAATATAAGCATTTCCTTCCGTTTTGGGACTGAATGGTAGCTATTATGTATCTATTCCACATTCGCCTTAACCATTCATCTGTCTATGGAAATTAAGGAGTATCTCTATCTTGGGTATTGTAAATGGTGCTATAGTGTTTTCTTGCCTTGCTTTTTTGCACACTACCTTGGGTGACATCTGAAAAAATTTCTTCACAAAAATTGATTAGGAAAATAAACTTACCTAAAGAAAAAACAGCAGTATGGAATATTCACTCTCTGTGATTCATGAACTGACCCCAATGTCTCTGGTTGCTTTGAAATGCATGGGTTGCCCCTCAAAATACTTGCCTTCTTGAACTAGTGAGCAACATAGCTGCTTTGTTCCAGGTTGCATCTGCTGGCTGTCCAATGCACTTTTTGAAGTGAGTTATTTCAAAGTGCCTTTTCACAAGCACCTTCATGTTTCTCATCATCACACCACCATGCTCTCCCTAAAAAATACGTTCATAACCCACATTTTACAAATCTTCAATTTCATCTACCTGCTTGCAACACAATTCAATATTCATGACAGCATTAAGCTTTATACTTTCACATCAAACTGCTAACAAACACTTTTTTCATAACTCATTGCCATGCCAAATTCTTCATGTCCAAAATGGAACTCTCTCATATGTGGTAACTTAAAACCATTCATGTTGATATCAAATGTGACAATCATTTTCATCGAGTCAAAACCCGGAGGGTTATCCTTTAAATTTTAAATTCACAAGTTCATTTCATTTCTTTTACAGCCAATAAATGTCTTTTAAAATCCCACATGTTGTAAGTATAATTTATTTTCTGTTGTCTTTCCCAAATCATCATTGCTAGCACCCTTATCCAAATACAGACAACACTCACACAGTACTTATATTCTGTCAATATAGTTCCAAGCACTGTTTATTGAGTTATGTAAATCTCATAGTATTCTTATGATTAGAAATTGTTTCCACTTTGTCAATGATTTTTATTGAGATTGAACCAAAAAGCTGTTTTGATTCACAGAAAATTGTACCAGTATATTTTATGTTATAAAGAATAAATCAGGGCAACAGACTTCCAAGAAACATCCCTCAAATAACTCATCTAAAAGTACCCTATCTATGGTTCAAATCAAGAACATTTGGCTTAAAATTATGTGTCTGTGTTTACTTTATACAGGTATCTCTTAACCTTTAAATGACACAAACTGGCATCTACATTCAAGAAACTGTGTGTTTTGTGACTGTCTCTCTAAGTATCTGGCAGCATACCATTATTTCTTTCCCAGACACACTCTTGAATAATTTCATCTCTTCTCTACAAGCACAAAGCTGATGATTTCTTTGCCTTACCTGAAACCCATCAATACCTTCCAATCATTCTTATTGTACACTCCAAGGTCATTAATAGCTTCACATTACCTGAGTGCTGCTCCAGCTCCACATCCCAGACCCATCCTGTGCCATTTTCCCATCAGTTTCTGAGCTTATTCTATGAGAAAAAATTAATTCTATTCTCATCTCTTTGTTTTCATTGTATAAATTTACCTGTTCAACTCCTAGAGTCTTAGACAATTTAACTGAAATCTAATTTTCTTAGGTTTCCTTCTACAATCACAAACACTATATAGGGAAGAATTAAGCATTTATTGTTCAGTATAAATCTCTGGTTCCAATATTGTGATTGGCACATGGTAGTAAACAAAAACATACATGTTGATTGGTATGTTTTTGTCAGGTCCATGGCTGTCAATATGTATTTCTATATTTATGTTGACAGATAAAATCATTTTCTAAATTGTGAAGCTGAGGTGCAATGTTTATACCTAATAAATATCAGAGCTCTGAAGAAAATTGCAGTCTTCTGGTACAAAATTCATAAATATTAGCATTAGTCTACATTTTCAAATAGATCAGAAGGTAGGCCAATGTAAGTCAATCAGATTAGTTAGCTATAGTTTTCAATATAGCTAGGTTTTACATTCAATTCCTTTAAAGACTTCTCATAAGTAATATATATCACATTTCTTGACAGCATCATGAAACTAATGTGTCATTTGTCATGAGAGATCATAAGAAACAACACAGAATATTCAATAACAAATAGAAAATTACTAAGCATATTAAATTACATAGGAGCAATATGAGAAACAGCGTCAGTTGTGTTCAGTTTTAGAATTTTTAAAGTCTAAGTCTTATGCTTTTTGTGTGATGGCACTTTAAAATGATTTTTGCAAGATATATGTTTGTAAATATGTATGCATTCATGTGCATACTATAGTACTAGAAGGATATTGAGGAAAGAATAGTTTATTGAAAAGAGATTTGTGGAATAAAATATATTTATTTTTACAAATTTTTTATCAATACTAGGGATCAAACTAACGACTGCACGCTTGCAAGGCAGGTGCTTATGCCGCTAAGCTAAATTCCCACCCCAATATATTTATTTTTAATATACAATTATGTTCAAAGCTTATAACACTAAAAGATTCAAATTAAAATTTACTAGTGCTGAGATACATCCATTAAAATCTATCTGTACAGTCTATCTGTACAATCTTTTTTCAACTGTTAAAGACAAGTAACTCCATGTTTTCTTTTGGTTTTTTACACATGCATTATTTAAAGTAGCTTACTATTATTTTATTCAATGTCTTCCTTCTCTGTTACCAGATAAGGACCCAATCAAAAAAGAAAACTTCAGGCCAATTTTCCTACTGAACATAGACACAAAAGTCTTTTTTAAGATACTGGCAAACAGAAAGTAGTAAATCATCATGAAGATTATACACCATGATTCTGATCATTCCAGGGATGCAGAGATGGTTTGACATACAGAAATCAATAAAAGTAATACACTAGAAGGCCAAGGATTTAGCTCAGTGGCGCAAGCACCTGCCTGGCAAGTGCCAGGTCATGAGTTCAATCCCCAGTACAAAAAAAGTAATATACCACATTAACAAAAGACAAAAATCACATGGTCATCCTAATAGATATAAAAAGGATTTTGACAAAATCCAACATCCATTCTCGATCAAAATGCTACAGAAATTTGGAATAGATGGCCTTTATCTCAAGCTGATAAAAATCACTTATTTTTAATCACTTAGCTAACATCATACTAAAGTTGGTCAAAATCTGGAAGCTTTCACTCTAAAATCAAAAACAAAACAAGGATGTCCACTACCACCACTGCTATTCCATATAGTTCTGGAAGCATTAGCCAGAGCAATAAGACAAGAGAGAGAGAAATAAAAGGAATAAGGATAGAAAAGGAAGTTAAATTATCATTATTTGCAAATTACCTGATACTTCACACAGAAGACAACAAAACTCCACTTCTAGATTTAATAATCAAATTCAAGGGTTTGAGTGTTTACAAAGCAAACTCTCAAACATCAATAGCATTCCTGTGCACAAACAACAAACTCACTGAGAGAGAAATTAGGGAAATAATATCCTTCAAATAGTATCTAACCCCCAAAGAAAGAAAGAAATAAGAGGAATCAATCTAACAAATAATGTAAAAGATATATACATTGAACATTACAGTACTACAAAAAATGAGATTGAAGAAGATACCAGAAAATGGAAAGATATCACTTGCTCATGTATTGAAAGAACCAACATAGTGAAAATGGCCATATTCCCAAAAGTTTTACACAGAGTTACTGTAATCCCAATAAAAATACAATTAGCATACCTCATTAGAACTTGAGAAAATATTACTAAAATTAATTTGTAACCAAAAGAGACCTAGAAAAGCAAAAACAATTCTTGGCAACAAAGGCAGAGGGGCATTACAATTTTTGACTTGGGATTATACTATAAAGCTATTGTGATGGAATCAACATAGTACTGGCAAAAACAAAAACAAAAAACCAGTACTAAATATCAGTAGGACAAAGTAGAAGATTGAGACATAACCCCAAATATATTCAGCCACCTTATCTTTGACAAAAGGGCTAAATACGTTTGGTGGAAGAAATATAGGCCATTTAATAAACGGTGCTGAAAAAAATCTGGCTTTCCACATACCAAGGACTAAAACTAGGACCCATGCCTATTACCATGAACTAAACTAAAACAAAAATGGATCAAAAATCTAAATATGAAATAGAAACACTAAATTTGCTGGAAGAGAAAATATGTAGAAATCTTGAAGTCATAGGTGTAGGTAGAGACTTTATAAACAAAACCCAGATCTTACAGGCAATACAACAAAGAATTAACATCTGGGATCTCATCTTGTTAAAAATTATTTTTTTATGGCAAAATAAGTCACTAACAGAGTGAAAAGATAACCCAGAGAGGGAAATATGTTTATCCAGTTGTTCTTCAGAAAAAGGACATATCTCGAGCATATAAAGAATTTTTAAAAATTCAGACTTTCCCAAATTCAAAGACACAATTCAAAAATGGGCATCTGAAATGAATACATACTTTTAAGATTAAGCAATACAAGTGGAAAAAATGTATGAAAAAAATGCTCAACATAATTGGAAGTTGGAGAGATGCAAATTAAAACAACACAGATTCTATCTCACTTCAAAAAGAATGGTAATCATCAAGAATCAACCAATAGCAAATGCTGGCAGACTGTGTGGGGAAAGAACCCCTTCTTTACTGTTATTGGGAGTGTAGACTGGTGCCACCACTGTGGAAATCAGTGTGGAGATTCCTAAAAAAGCTAGGATTAAAGGTCCCATTTAACCCAGATATCCTACTTCTGGAATCTTCCCAGATTTAAAAATGTCATGCTGCAGTCATAGATACGCACCCATGTTTATAGCAGGACAATTTGTAATAGCTAAGTCTTGGAAACAATCCAAATCCCATCATCAGAGGAATGGGTAAAAAGATGTGGTCTTTTTAATCAGTGAAGTATGACTTACACATAAACAAGGATAAAATTGAGCCATTTATAGGTAAATCAGTGCAACTTGAGACTGTATTCAGATGCAGATTTTATTTTCTCGCTGGTATTAGAAGCTAAAAGAGTAAATAAAGACCAAAATATATAACACATACTGTGAAATGGGAAGAAATTGTTTAAAAGGAAAGAGTAACAGTGTTGGGAGAAGGAAGAAAGGAAGGAAGGGAAAGGAAAAAAAGAAGTACAAAGAAGTTATACTATTAGTTTCTCTTAGTTCATTGAAAAAAAGATTTTGCTAATGTCATTCAGAGTAATTTTTATGCCTATATCTTGTACTCTAATTTGAAGAGAACAATATGTGATGCATTAATTATTGTTATTTTCTTATTCTTTTGTTATGGAATCTGATTTTACTTTTTCCATAAAATAAAAAATTATGTATATATTTATATAAATGTCTCCTTAAGAATATAAAATACATAAATATGATGAGGATCATTACTGTATATTGGTAGTGCTTTGGTGTAGCTTATATCTCTTATATACTACTGCAGTGTAAAAGGCATCAGAATTTTAGAAAAGTATGATAATTTATATCTTCTGTCCAATTTAGCCCATATACTTGCCAAAACTAGTGTATAATATTCAAAACAGCATAATTCCTAAAAGGCAAAAATTGGAAATTGTACAAATGTCCATAAATAGGTGGCTGGATAAGTAAAATATACTGCATCCATATAATAAAATAGTATTCATCAATTTCAAGAAAAGGAAAGGCTTACACAGAGTACAAAATGTATAAATTTTAAAATAATTATACTGAGAGAAAGAATCCAGACAAAAATATTGCATATTCAATTCCTGGTACCAAAAAACAAGTACATTATCACTGTATCCATCTACGATTCTAGAAGGTGCAAGTAATCCACAGTTAGAGAAAACAGGTCTGTGGTACTAATGAATAAGGAGAGATGGGAGGATGGGGGTGAAAGGAGAAATCATAAAAGGAATGAGGAAGCTTCTTGTGAAATGAGTATGATAATTCTCATAAATTTGTTGTTTCCCATGTGTAGACACATATGTCAAACCTTAGCAAATTGTACAACTTAAATATTATATAGCGCTGCTTGAAGGAGAACTAAATATACAATTGGAACCAAATGAAGAGTCTAGAAATAGCATCACACTTACATACTTAGGAATTTTCAATCAAGAGGGTAATTTGACTGTGCCAACAAAGTAAATGATTTTAGAATATTTATTATTCATATGACAATAGAACCTCTACATCTACCATGTTCCTGTACAAAACAGTTGGAGATAGGTCTTAGGCATAGACAAATGTTGGAACTGTACGGTTTTTAAAAGTATAATATGCTTTCAAAACTGGGTATAGGCAAAGAATTTTCATGTAAAGCATGAAAACATTAATTAAAAGAAGAAAACATGAAAGATTGGACTTCATGAAACCAAATGTTACATTCACTAAAACGAATAAAATAAAGGAAATGAATCATCAAGCCAAATCTGGCAAACAACTCCTATCTAGAAAATACAAAGAAACACTAAACTGCTATAAAGAAAATCGATCTAATTAAAAACTGTTAAGGAGCTTGCACAATTAAAAAGAAAGATAAATGCATAAGAGGACATAGAAATACGTTCTACTTCATTGCTTATCATGAAAATACAAATTAAACCCACAATTAAATACCCACTTAAGCCCAATATAGGAATTGAAATAAAATGACTGAGAATCCAGATTGCTGATGAGGTTGTGGAATGAAGTGAATGTACCAGACTGCTCATAATGTGGAAAATTGTATAAACACTCTGAAAAACTCCAAAGTTTCTTTTAAAGTTACATATACATTTATTCCATGATCCAGTAATTCTACTCTCAATATTTATCCAAGATAAATAAAAATATATTTCAAAACATTTCCCACCAGTACAGTCCTATGAGACTCTTCAGAATAGTAGTCTTAGACCGATTTCCATCACTATAATGACATATATGAGGCAATTAACACATAGTAAAAACGTTTCTTTTGACTAACAATTCAGAAGGTTCTAGGCTAAGGTGGAGAGGATTCAGTTGCTTTGGTTTCTAGCAAATGTGCATCATGTTATGAGTGTGTGGTACAGCCAAGCTCTTACCCATGAGTTAGGAAAACAAAGTAAGACAAACTTAGCCCTGAGTTAGGAAAGCAAAGTAAGACAAACAAAGAAAACAAAGATCAGGGCATCATGCTGTCTTTTGAGGACACATCCTCCGTAACCTAAACACTTCTAACTAGGTGCCATCTCTTACAATTTCCACCTCCTCCCAATAGCAGGGCCCTTGTTCCCAAGCTTTTAATCTTTTGGGAGACAAACACCATACTATTGCAGGAATCAAACACTAAAATCCAGGTAAATGTCTTTCAAGAAGAGATTGATTTAAAAGAATTTGCAATGTACTCATAAAATAGAGGGGTAAAATCTGTTATTAGATGGGTGATCACAAAAAAATCAGGTACAAACAAAAATAGATAAATATGCACGGTGACTTCCTTTACATGAAGTTCTAGCATGCACATAACTAAATCCTGATGATCGAAATAAAGGCCGTGTTTGTCCATGAGATACCTTACTGGTTGGACTGAAATACTCTAATTTTTGTTAGTTGTTACAAGGTTAAATGCTACTTTCCAAACTAATTAAAGTTAAACATTGTTAAGTTCTATAAAGAAAATAAACTGTGTGTCAACAACTCACTAAGCACAAGTGAAAATTCACTATGCCATTAGCAAATCCTACATAAACATATAAAGAGATAATGCAAAGCGATCAAATGAGTGTAACATGTACATTCAATATAACTCATCATGTAAATAAAGAAAATTTTAAAACCTTATTTTTCTTTACACTGATTAAAAAAAAAAAGACAAGTCAATACTAACCCATGGTGAAAATTCACAGTATCTTAAATGATGGAAACCACATCGTGCACAAGGTTCTATGCAGTACAATATGAGAAGAAAAATAAAATAGCTTATAGATTGAAAAGTCAGAAGTAGAACTGTTTTTATCCGTAGAGAATATAGTATATATTGACCATTCTGAGGAGCCTGTAAAATGTTACTTGATATCATTAATAATTTAGTAAAGAAATAACTTAGGTTAGTTTTCAACTACCAGTTACATACCTGACAACAAAATATTTCAAAAATAGCACATTCAGTTTACAATGGAAACAATTTCCAACATCTAAAATAGGAAAAACTGAGCTGCTATTTATCAAAATATGTGTAAAATCCATATGGTAAAGACTATATATTATTGTTAAAAGAACCTAAACAAGATTTTTAAAGATCTAAATAAATGAAACTATGTACCATGCTCTTGGTTTAGATCAATTGCCTCTGTACTTACAGATTCAATGAAATCCTGATAGAAATGTCAGCAGAGTTTTCTCTGTTTCGGAAATTGAGAAGCTTATTTTAAAATGGATGTGGGGATACAGTGCTCCTAAAATAACTAAAGAGATATTGACAAAATAAAACAGGTTTGAGCTCTATTTCCCGTCTCCTTGACCATCAACCAGCTTTTTGCAAAAGCTAAACTCTGTTCCACTGGGGTTTATTTTGCATGACAGGCAGTGAGCCCTTGCTCAGTATCATATGCATTTGTCAAAAAGAAAGGGAAAAGCTTATATATATATATATATATATATATATATATATATATATACATTACACACACAAGACAGATAACACTACTGATCTCTATGAGTTCATCAAAAAGAATAGTCTGTTTTCATTCTTCTATTGTTTGATCACTTTTTCATGCCTATTATCTTGTAATCTGAAAAACTACTTCGAAAATGAAAATATGCAATATTTAACAAGTGTTAATCTCCCCTATTATTTTGTTTGAAATTCTGTATCATTATTTTTATTCCTTTGTTTAAAAAAACCACTGAAATGTATCTTTGATTTATTTCATCATAATTTTAAAACAAAAATAAATGTTTGATGTATATAATTTATACTTCAATAAAAGTATTAAAAACTATTGTAGACTATATTGAATACCAGGGAGGAAAAAGGGGAAGTAAACCATTTGAACTAAAAAAAGCTCTCACGGAGTCCTTTTCTAGGATTTTAATGCTGCTCCTGTCATAATAAATAATGAGTCAATGAGTTTGGCTCCAGTGCAGGTACCTTTGTCTTCCAGAACAATTGTGTTTGAGGCACACTGGTTGTAAATTCAAGTGAACTAGGTGTATAGCCCGGCATTTAAAAGTAGCTATCACAGCTTCATTCAAGAAGTTTCTGGTGGTCATCATACAGACTCTGTGACCTTGCCCTACAGCAATGATGGCAAACCTTTTAGGGACGAGTGCCCAAACAGCAACCAAATCCCAATTATTTATTGCAAAGTGCCAACACTGCATTCAAACCTGAGTACTGAGGTTTTAGTTTAGAAAAATCAAGTCATACTTAACATCTTTTTGTCTTAGAAGAAAACAAATAACATTCATACCATAGGTTCACCAGTATTGTTCTAGGGGATGATTTTTAATTTTGGAAATGAAAGGTTGAATCTGCAACATACATGAATGATAACAGGAAGATTCTATCATATATATATATATATATATATATATATATATATATATATATATATAAAAATATATAAGTACTGTGTCTCATTTGAAAACAAGTTATAAACATTATAACCATAAAAGATATACAGAAATGCTAGAAAGGGAAAGATTTTGGTTAAAAAGCAAAACAAAACAAAAACTTTCACTATGTCTGTCTTACTCCTAGGGATATTTATAATGTATTGCCATTTAGTTTCCAATATTTAAAACTGAATCCAGTATGACATTTCACTGTAGATTCTTCATTATATACTCTAAGAAGTTAAATCATCAACCTCATAAGAGATTCATTCTTTTAGAAGGATAGGTGAATGGATCAATACAATAAAATTTAAAACTTCAAAATAAATCATGTATGAGAATTTAGTGTAGAATAAAAATTATTTTCAAACAGTGAGCCAAGTATTGACTATTTGATAAATGTGTAACTGGATAGTGATGTGAAAAAATGGATTTTAAGCTCTGTCATACACTTTATACCAAATGGATTAAATTATTTCCAAAAGGATCAAGGAAAATAAATGACACAACAGCTCTAGATGATGGGAGAGATTTCATTATAATTGTGTGACTGGCAAAGCCTTTATTACTATGACTCAGAATCGAAAAATTATAAAGGAAAGATTATTATATTTGATTATGTTAATAAAATGGCAAGAACAAAGATGTATAACGTCACGTTTCAAATAAATATATGTAAATGCAATAGAAATGTGACAATAAAAAATTTGCAACTGTATCAGGTAAAAAATAATATGGGTTCAATGTCACTGCACTTTCAAAAAGTCTGTGGTGAATTAGGCACTGTCATACACTGTTAATATGAAAACAAAACCCTATGTGAGAACTTTTAGTCATTATATTTTAAACTAATAAATATTTATGCTTCTAGACCTAAATATTCCACATATAGATATTTATCAACCAGATATATACATATTTCTAAATGATCATTGCATATTCATTGAACAAATTATGATAAAAATAGAAGGAAAATTTAAATATATATCACAAAGGCATTGATTTATTTAAATTATAGTAATCTAAATAGGGTAAAAATATAGCATAATGTATGGAATTCTAAAAACTAGGAAGGAAACTTAGAGTTCCAAGATATATGAAATATAAAAATTAGATTTCAGAACAGCAGTTAATTATGTTTTCATATGCTTAAATAGGGATGAAATAAGAATCTTTAATCATAACTACTCATATATTAAAAATAAAATAAATGACTTTAGAAGAAACGAAGAATAGAAGTTCCATGGTTAAATAAGGAAGATAAAGCAATAGGCAACAGGCAGAATTCACTACAGAAAAAATATGTTTCCTCCTTTTATTATCAAGTTTGTATGAATAAAGTCAGACTTTCCTCAACCCTGCGTGACATATGTACTATCTTATACTTCTCTTCAGATGGTTTAACAGCCCATGCTTCCTCTTAATTCCTTTTGATGATAACTTTGTCCTGCAAATGGGATGCTTAACTTCAGATTACCCACACCTATGCTGCACTGTGCACCCAGTTTAAATCTTGAAGGAGCAGCACTAAACTGCAGGGACTAATATAAAATTACTCAGGGCAACAGCAATGCCTCCATCCAGAGCCAGCAATGTCAAAGCTATTCTTAAAAGTGGAGCACCAGCAACCACTGTGGAGGTCAGTCTGGAGATTCCTCAAAAAGCTGGGTATGCAAGTCCCATTTGACCCAGCTATTCCACTTCTAGGCATATTTCCAGAAGAACTGAAAACATTGTACCACAGTGATTTATGTGCACCCATGTTGATAGCAGCACAATTTGTAATAGCCAGATCTTGGAAACAACCTAAGTGCCCATCAACTGAGGAATGGATAAAAAAGTTGTGGCATTTTTATATAATGGAGTACTACTCAGCTATAAAGAATGATCACATTGAGATATTTATAAATAAATGGACATGACTTGAGACCATTCTCTTAAGTGAAATAAACCAAACTCACAAGGGTAAATACCATATAATCTCCCTAATATGAGATTTGATAAGAGTATATAAGACTTTATGGTAAGCATGAGGCCCCATCTCATAGCTTCGAAGT
>PVJX010041007.1:0-14884 GCA_004027295.1 Dolichotis patagonum | reverse complement strand
TACATACAGTGAAAGGGTCTTTAATACATATATTAAAGGTATCAAGAAATGGGCAAGAGAAGTTAACAGACATTTTGCAGAGGAAGAAATGGTCAACAAATACATGAAGAAATGTTCGACATCTCTGGCTATTAAAGAAATGAAAATTAAAACAACACTGAGATTCCATCTTCCTCGGAAGGAGTGTCCATAATTAAGAAATCATTAACAAATGCTGCTATGGCTGTGTTACCCCCCTTTATTGCTGCTGGGAATCTAAACTACTACAACCATTATGGAAACCAGTATGGAGATTCCTGAAAAAGCTGAAATCAGAAATCTATATACTCAGTTATTCCCCTTCTAGGTATCCACCCAAAAGAGCTCAATTCATCCTACCACAATGATAGGTGGAGACCACTGTTTATAGAAGCACAATTCATAACAGATAAATTCTGGAAGCAGCCTGTGTAGCTATCAACAGACAACTGGCTAAAGAAAATGTGATATGTATATATAAGGGTTCTTTTGAGAGACTTCTGTGTTTCTGCAGGACTTAGCTGACAGTTCAACGGTTACAGAAAGAAACAAGTCAAAAAAAATTATTCTAGTATTTACCGAAAGTCATCACTCCTTTTCACTGTCTCTCATAAAAGTGTGGAGCACATATCTATTCCAACTTTATAATTCTCTTCTATTTTTGTCTTGTCATCGTCTGTTTATCTGCTGCTAATTTTTAAATCAAAGTAAATTTTATTTGGTATATGAACTTTTCTTTCAGGTTAAAGACATGCTAAAATGTGCATGTATTTACTCAGAAGATCACCGTAAAAATAAAGTGGTCCTCATGTCTTTGTCATTCTAGTCACTGAAACTAGAGATTCCGAGAGACAAGTAAAGATTTTATTACAATCAGTAATGTGTGATTCTCAATGAATATATCTTTCAAATTTTGTGGGCACCTTTTTTACATTTAATTTTATTATTCTGAAGATCCCTTCATCTATTTCTAACACAAATACAGACAGCTTTTAAGTGTTTCGATAGAAAATTTATCAGTGTCTTTTAAGGCTGGGGATTTAGCTCAGTGGCATAAGCACCTCCCTGGCAAGGGTGAGGTCATGAGTTTGATCTCTGGTGCCAAAAAAAAAGAAAAATTGACATTTTTGAAACTAAATAAACCTTTATCTCTTCAGTGTCTTTCCTTATAAAAAAACTTCTTGCCCAAGTTTACTATTTTGAACTTGTTATCTGCCCTTTCTTCAGCCAAATCTTATTTAAAATGTTAAAAAGTAAATACTTCATGTGACTGCATTACATTTAGTTTAAATATCTGTAATCTAAATGCATTATTACAAACATAAAAATAATCAATGTCTTAGTCTCTCTGTGCTACTATGTCAAAACACAGTGCACAGGGGAATCTATAAACAACAAAAATTACTTCTCACAGTTTCTGGAGGCTGGAAAGTCCAAGACAAGGAGTCCAGCAGAGTCGCTGTCTGGTGAGGGTTTGTTTTCTGCTACACAGGCTGTGCCTATAAGCTGTATCCTTCAAACTCAGAAAATGCCTCTATCTGGCCTCTTCTATGAAGGTAATAATCACACTCTTGAAGGCAGAGCCTTCAGGAGGTGACAGCTTCTGAGGGTCCTCTTTACAATATCACCACAAGGGGAGTGAGGTTTCAGCATATAATTTCAGATGAACATATTCAAATAATAGTATTCAGCAAAATGTCATTCTGTGAATGAGTACTTTCCAAATGAGAGGCAAATAATATATTTAATTATTAGCATAAAGCAGAATTCCACTGACATCAGAATTTTTTCCAAAGTCTTAATTCATGAAAATGATCATTCCAATAAAAAAATCACTTCTATTTGCATTACTTTGCACCAATAAAAACTTTTAATTCACTGTAGAGTAAGACAGAATGGAGGAGAAAGCTTTAATTTTGGGAAATTTGTAGAAAGCAAAAAATTTATAGCTTAGGTCAGTATATTAGAAACCCTTGATTTATATATAGTATCTAAAGATTTTCCTTGCAGCAATACATTTGTCATGAGAACACCTGAAATGTCCCTGAAAGTTGTAACAGCACTTGAGGTGGCAGTTTTCCCAGAGAATCCCCACATAAAACTTCTGATGGCATGGTACATTTTAAAGGAATGTTTCATTTTCATTGAAGTCTTTAAACTATGTCCAAAGGTTTTCATGGTAAGCATTTATGCCCATTTTCATAGTATGTTTCAATTAAACCAATGGCTTTTACTTTCTGCCCTCTCAAAGGTGGAATACATTTGCAAAACAGCACGCTCCACGGAAAGAAACACCCAAGTAATAGCAAAGATAACCAATACGATCCTCATACGTAACGGCTTTTTAAGGATCTACTTTTAATGCCATTTTAATTAAACAACCAGCAACAACTAAAACAAAATAGTGGACTAAAGACAGACCTTACCTTCTTGAACCGCTTGAAAAGGGTTGTTGCCATCAACAAATGTCACTGAAAATGTGATTTTCTCAGTCTGTAAGATTTCCTCATTCTGGTTGAGGTCGCCAACTGCGGTGCGGAACACCTCGTCATCTTTTTTGGCAGATTCATCAAAAATTGCTCCTAGAAAGAAGCGAGTGTTGTCATTAAACAACATCATAAATATTCTGTCATGCCCTCTGGAAATATGCCAAAGCGACTTCTATATTTCAAAAATGTATGCTTCCAATTAAAGCATGCACTTATTACCGAAACATGTTATGCTGGAGCAGTGTGATACCTGAGTAGGAGTACAGTTATTTCCTTCGAACAGAAATGATGAACAGCACAATGAAGCATTACTACTGCAGGAAGAACACGGGAAAGACAATGTCATGGGTACAAACAGGTATGGATATGCTGAGAAATGCCTTATATCATGAGATAATGAGTATTTCATCATTTGGGCAGTTGACAGGAGTTAACATGAGGAAATTATGGCCCAGTTCACTGAATATATAGGAATCATACATCTGTTATGATCTTTATTTCTTTTTTAAATTTCATTTGTGCCTCTCTCTCACCCTTTTTGTGTGAGCAGGGATTTCATTTCTCTCTGTTTCTGTCTGTCTCTATCTGTCTCTCTTTCTCTGTTTCTCTTTCTCTCTGTCTCTGTCTCTCTCTTCCTTTTTGTTTTTCTGTGCTGAGGAATCAAAGTTACACTGTTATATCTCCAGTATGGGCTTCATTACCATTTTTAGTCATAAACTCCACACTACTTTAGAGATGCACAAATATCTAAAGTGTAGGAAGAGAGGAGAATTACCCAGAGAACTAACATAGATCCTAGTTGATAGGTAAGCCACTTTGCATAGACATAGAATGCTAATGATGACATGATATTGTGATTAACTGGCACTGGCTGTTTGGCTGTTCACAACATACTGGTTAAGCAATTTCAAGATCAAATTGTTTAATTTCAAGTTTTGTCTCCTCTACTTATTAAGTATATGACCTTGTATAAGGCACTAAATTCTAAGTCTCACATTCATCATTTTTAAAATATAACAATAATATTCCTGTATCTATCTGCAAGAGCATTATGTGTAATACATATTAACCATCAATAAGTTGCAGAAATGAAATAGTTTAAGTTCTCAATAAATGCCAGCATTTTATTTTTTAATTCAAATTCTGTAATTCACAGCATTGTACTTGATGGAATAAGCCAGACAAAGGAAACTGCAACATGATCTCACTCATGTGAAATCAAAAAGTCAACATGACAGAAACAGGTACTATAAAGTGGTTGCTAACAGAGGGAGGGGAAGGGAATCAGGGAGATGCAGGTCAATGGGCATAAAGTTGGTTTTGTCAGTGTAAAAGTCTACACAGCTAACGCACAGCATGAGATCTACGAATAAGAACGATGTGCTGTACACTGAAAATTGTAGAGAGATTTGAGGTTCCTATATACACACAAGTATGACAAGACGGGAATATGCTTTACCATAATAATCAGTTTTACATGTATATAAAAATAAAAATACCAAGATATTAATTTTACTTTACCTATCAATGCTGAAACAGAGCTATACTTTTGAGATTAATATTTTATAAAAATATTTAGACAATAGACTTTTCTTGCTGAGTAAAGTCATCTTCATGAAGACGTTTTAGTATGTGATAATACACAGACGTGGCATTAATCACTACATTGAAATCTAATGCTATGAGGTTCGAATATACACACACTTATTTTTAGCATATGATATATATTTCCCATAGCTAGAGCTGAAATAGCCAATTCATTGTGAACCAAATAATCTAAGAACTGTTGTATGTTTTACACAGAGATGTTTTAGGCTGTCAGGAATTCTAAATGAGGCTTTTAGAAGACATCTGTAACCAACTTTGTTTTCTAGCAGATGATGTTGCTGACATCTGCTGAGAATTAACAATATTTTTTAGTGGAATCATTTCACCACTACCTGACAGAACACTTACATTGCCTTAATTATTAAACGTGGCTTAATAAATGGCAGAAACCTGTAGAAATGATAGCACATTAGTCATTCAACGCTGCATTAAGATATACTGAAAAGAAATGCACAAAAGCAACAGCTCATCTTTCTACAGACAACAAAGAACTACATGGAAGAAGCAGTTGATGTGCTGCAAAAGCATAACCAATGAGCAGAAAATCTTAGCCAACATTTTAAATCCCAGTTATTTATGTACTTCTTTTTCAGACACAAAAAGTCATCTTAAATCTGACATAGAACCAAAAGAGAGCATGTAGCATTTTTTTAAAGCATTCTGAAAAACTCCCCTGAGTGTCACATGAAGAGCCTCACAGAGAAGGCAGAGAGGCTGCAAGCTCCAGTTCCACCTGAGTGATCTAGTAAGATCGGGTGTTAAAACATAAAAAATTCTGGAGCGGTAGCTCAGTGGAAGAGCACGCCAGGGTTTGATTACTGGTACTACAAAGTAGTAATAAAAGTAACAACACAAAAACAAGTTCTACAGACTTGTCCCAGTCACAGTAATATCATCTGCTCAACCTTATAATGCACACTACCAAATCATTCAGTATAAATATCCTGGTTTGGGTTCTATAACAATGCAGTTGCTCAAGTGCAACATTCATAACAGGGACACTGACAGGATGGCATAGCACCCAGCTCCCCCCAAGCGTACTTTTACAGTCAGTTTATTTCACAGCCCATGATTTTCCATCACCCTCCCCACTCACACACAACATATGGACCCAACTGTAAAGAATGATCAAGAACGTGGCAATACTAGTCCCTAAATATTCCTACTGTATCATCTTCAAATTAGTCATATCGATTAGCAGAGGGTGACATTCTGTTTCTCTCCTTTTTAATATCCTTTAGTAGGACAGGTTTGCAGTACATAACACTATTCACAGACTGCGTGTGGTGGCTACACATACATAACACGGCTTCATTACTGGTTCATTCCCTCCCCTCTGCTCTCCTTCTCCCGCCATCTCTTGGTCCCTTTCTTGTTTGAGAAAGATCTATCTCCCTACTTCCTATTATCTATCTTTTATTGTGCTCTTCACTGAATATCTTTCTTGTGAAGCAAAAAGCTCTATTTAATTTTTATAACACTGATGGTGACACAGAAGTGGGTAAATATATAGGTTTTAAGTTCAAGACATCATGTTTGCTCATCAAATGCATGAATTTGTATTATATGCAATGCTGCAGAAAATAATCTCCATGTAACTAACAGGCAAATAAAAATATGAACAAATACTAAACTTAGACACAAGTCTACAAAATAATTGTGAAAATACTTATAGTTTATAATAGTCATAAAACCATTTTGACATCTTCATATTAAATTCTTGTAAAGTGTCATGTGTAAAAGTAATAATGTTCTTATGATTATGGAAATTGATAAATTATTGTACAAGTGGAAGTATAAAATTCATAGCCTATGTATAAAGAATGGTACTTCGGCATTTTTGACAGAATTATGTTCTAAGATGCCTATAATTCATACATTTACTTGCTCAATCATTTTTTACCTTAAATCCTAACTGAATTTTTCCATAACCCCACGGGATCTAATCTCTCTAAGATTTTGGTGTTTAAAATTTGACATTACTTTAGATCACAAAATCATTTCATTGAATTTCAAATTTGCAAATATTCCAGCTAACTACAAGATTTATAAAATCACTTAACCTAACCCAGTAACTACCCAAAACATTCTAAACTTTTCCACATAAATGCAGTTATTGACATTGTGGCTGCCTCTGCTCATGCCAATATTATCTTTGTAGCAGAATATCATTTCTTAGGTCACAAAAATTATTTTCATCCTTAGAGTGTCTGTCAGAATACTTAGACACTCAAAAATATTAATTGATTAATCCTTACTTATGGTAACTTAGACATAATCCCACAAAATATGGTACCAAAATCCACATATAAATGTAAGTTATTACTAACCTTAGAAGTACACATGTATCTGCACATGATTTTCACAGAGACACTACTTAGACAAAGCTATTCAGCAAGGTATTAATCATGCAATTTATTTTTAGTTTGAATATTTAAATATCTTTTTTGTTTTAAAATAGGCAAGTGGAGGAAACAAAGTTTAGCTGGAAAGGCAGAAATGAAAAGGGTTTTCATGTTGCTTAGTTTTCCTTTAAAATATTGAGAATTTTCAAGACATCTTTGAAACATTTATCTATATCTACCTAATTATATATAGTTAATGTACCAAATGTTTTGAGTCAATCTTTCTAAAAATTGAAAGCAATCAAGTTTCAACACACCTACATTATCCTTATAAAATCAATTTATTCTTAAAACCATATTATCTAGAAAGACACACATGAAATAATTGCCCAGGTTTTAACAGATTTCTTAGTCAATTTTTTTTTAGAAAGATACTTTTCTCAGTCAAAACATTCAACTCTTTATTCATTCACTTCTCCGTAAACATATAAATTCTTTATGGTAGTTAACATCAATAGAAAACAAGACCTCTAATTCAAAGGTAACAGTTGCTTCATAATGTGAATATTCAACGTTCTTTGAAGCAAACACTTGATATTCCACTCTCTGATATCCCTTTGTGTTTTCTTTCTTTCCATACCTTTATGCTTCCACACATGCTCTCATCTATCCATCCATCAACCTTTCCTCAAAAGTTGAGCAAAGTTGAGCCACTTTGCTTCTTAAAGAACAATTACATGTTGAATCAGACCAGAAGAGAGCTATGATGTCTTGCCATGACATGAAGACAGGCAATCATCTGGTTTTTACAAACTCACAGCTTAGAAGCTTTTTGGAAATGGTGTACAATAAGTTTCTTCTCTTCAGAAATTGTAGTGATAAAATTTTAAGTGATATGTTGCAAGTTGCACAGCCAAAAGTCACAAAGGCTAGGGGAGATTAGGTTTTCTGGTTTCAAATTTGGAGCTACTTCTATATTATGCCTCTTACTCAGTTGAATCATTTTATTTATAGAAACTATATAAACCATGTCATGTACGTGTGTATGTATATGCATATATATTTAATGACTATTCTGGTGATTAGTACATCAAATTCATTAATTATAAGCCTTGATGATGTTGAAATGGATGAATCATACAAAATAGCTAGGTACAAGATTATTCTTGCATAAAATTTTCTTCCTCTTTCTTAGAAATTCAGCAATTTTAATGGAGGAGGTTAAAGGGAAAAATATTCTTTGCCTTAAGGAAATTTATTGGTTACATTAAGATCTGCAATTCTGCAGAGTTGTTCAGAATTATTAAATAATGATACATCCTTACTATTTTAGATGTCCGTATTCATCAGATTTTTAATTAATGATAAAGATACTGTGCATACACACTAATTGAACCATGTGCAGACATCCCAGTTGAAGGATTTATGGAAGTTTTTATCTACATATGGTATTTTTATTACTGTCAGTATATATTACATATGAATTTCAAAAGGGAAATAATCACATGCATGACACATAGTAAAACTCAAATCCTTCATTACTTTATCCCTTAATGTTATTATTATTTTCAGTTCAAATCAAAGAAAGTTTAAATGTGTTTAGCCCAATTGGACAGGAGAAAAATCTGCTGTATTATGACATTATTAGCATTTCATATAACATTTAAGATATTACACATTTAGGTGCTAGTGTTTCA
This sequence comes from Dolichotis patagonum, assembly GCA_004027295.1. Taxonomy (NCBI): domain Eukaryota; kingdom Metazoa; phylum Chordata; class Mammalia; order Rodentia; family Caviidae; genus Dolichotis; species Dolichotis patagonum. The sequence continues at coordinate 6,727 of PVJX010041007.1, read as the reverse complement.
GTCTAATAATAGCACAACAGATGTGAAGTCTTTATATATAATGTACATGCTTACATGCAATAAGTGTAATTCTGTTGCATATATACATAGGTATACAATTTTCTCCATAGGTAGAATTAAGTACACTGAGGTATCCTGTGAACGCATTTCTGTTTTATAAATGTTTTCATCTGTCTTTTATAACTCAACAGGAATTCCCCTTACATGTTTCATTCTCATACTCTTATAGGCATGAACGGAGTTTTCAAGGTTCTTTTGCCTTTCATCAAGAGGCATATTTTTGTAAGTTCACTTTACCCAGCCGAACATGAGCACTCTCACTACAAACATAAACCAAAACAACTAATTGTAGGGAAGGACGTGTAAGAGATACAAACAGTGTTAATTCAGAGACAACTCATGAGACACCAAATACTCTGAATTAAAAAATTGCCTCCAGCTGGGCATGGTGAGGCAGAGTTTTAATCCCAGCTCTCAGGAGGCTGAGGCGAAGGGTTCACCTTGAGTCCAGCCCAGGCTGAGCCACATAAGCTAGCTCAGGGCCGTCCTGACTACATAGCGAGCCTCTGTCTCAAAAACAAAACAATGAAATCTTTTCAAGTAGGTTTCTCTTTAGTTTATAATAAATGAAAAACAGCTATAGTAATCAAAGTCTGTAAGTAGCAAGCAGTATAATAACTGGTGCGTAAGATTTATTTCACTTAGTCATGATGATAATCCTTTGGCAGAATTGAAGCTGAGATCAGCAACCTTCTCAAAAGCTAAGATAAAATGAGCTGTAGTACTTATGGACTTCAATTACTAAGTAAACTTTCTAAAATATCGAGAGTTTAATATCAAGCAGTATATTAATCATAACCCATTTCCAATTTACCAAATTATATTCATACCCTATTTTCATAGCCATTGCAATAAAATTGTATTGTTGCACTAAAATTCTAAAATGTTTTAATTTTACTTTTTGTTTGATAAAATTTTATTAAGTAAATCAAATTTTCTCAAGTTTGTTTTTTTTTTGTTTTACTTTTGATAGATAGAATAGGTATTAAAATTATTTAAATTACACTATATTTTAAAAGAACACTATAATGTAGCCAATATATTCACTTTTATATTTAAACATAATTAAGTCTGTGCTGGACTAATTATCTACTACAGAAGAAGAATTAAAGCAATATAAATTTTTAAAATAAGTTAAATGAGAAGTTTTGTGCTTACTTTTTAAAAAGTGAAGTGTTTCAACAATTTATACACTAAAATATATTCTAAAATTTAGGATAAAGAGCAAATCTCTGATAAACCAACTTTTAAGAAATGTATATTCTTCTACTTGAGTGACTAATTATGTAACCGAATGACAATGTCATAATCACTGACTTATAACAAAGGTCTTTAATAACTTATTTAGGTCTTCAAATATTGAAATTGTGACCAGGTATATAAGCAAACTGGTCTAGTACTTACTTCAAATTTTGTTTCTAAGAGTTCAAAGTACACTGTAATATTAATTCCTACTTCACCCACCATAAATTATAGGCAAGGCACAATTCTTGCTTTAACAATAGATGATAATCAAGTTCAAATAGATACTGTCTTTGACAAGATCATCAAGGGAAGTAGTTCTGATACAGTACAGAAAGATCTACCTGGAAGGAGAAAAATCCACATTGATATCTAACAACATCTATATAACAATACTGGGAAGTACTTTGCAATTTATATTTAGCTCATGTCAGGAACAAACATTTTTAAGCATAGCAATTACATTTGAATTACCACTTTTCACTACTACATGGAAATAAAGTGTCTTAAAATAAGATGGGTGCAGCATGGCTGAAGAAGAGAAATCCAATAACTGTCTCCAGAGACTTCAGAGGAGGGGATTTAGATTTTCATGAGAAAACCCCTCCTGGTATGATCTAAGTCACACTTGTAAGAGGGATTTTCAAAACACTTATACAACCTTCTTCTCCAATAACATTTGAATTCACCTTTCATTTGGGACTCCTGCATAATCACTCAGCAAGCCCGTGCACATTTGAACTGCTGATTCTCTCACCTACAAAGTCTGAGCCTGCTGTACATTTCTGAAAATCCTGGAGAAAAGACAATTTACAAAACACCAGCGGAGCCCCCAGGTGGTGCATAGCGGGCTAATGTTTATGATATCATTTCAGGGGGAACAGGGATCCTCTCTAAATTGCTTGTGCACTTTTTATATTAGTTTCTGAGTAAGCATTTCAAAAATCAGTTCTTCTAAGACTCATTTGGTATTTTTTTGAGTGTTGACAGTTCAGCAATCTCTTTTATAAGATGGCAGGTGTTCAGCTCTTTGTATTCTTTTTTTTTCTACCGAATCTGTGAACAAACCCACATTTGTCTCCTATATTTTTCCCTAAATCATATCTGTAATTGAAGTTCCATCTCATTAATACAAATGTAATTTCAATGACAATAATAAGAAAAGAGTAGGACTGAGAAACACTTAAAAACATGCACAGCAACTCAAAAGTCTTCCCAAGTAATAAGGCAGTACTTGAAAAGTATGCTCACCCAGAAGAGTTGCAGATATTTTTAGAACTAGGACAGATTTAACATTTTTCCTCCTGTAACTATTCACTATATCTTTTAATACCACCTTAATCTTCCATAAGAAAGTGTAAGAACTGGTATATATCACTCAAAGTAATATCATATGTCAAAAAATATCTGTATAAAAAGTAGAACTGTGCACACAAACAATGTAACTCAGATTTCTTCTATATCTCTAATTCTATGCTTACAACTAGAATTAACTCTTAGTTAAAAATCATTTTACCTACCTGAATGAACATAATTAGATAAGTTACTTAAAAATAAGACCTTTAGAGGTTCTGTAAAATACAGTTCATTTATAAGGAAATAAATGAAATATGGAATATTTCAGATAGGAAAAATGTACTTTTTAGATATAAATCTCAAATCTTATGATGTCATTATTTTTGGACCTGTGCAATTTTCTTCTTTATTCCATGAGCACATTTAACAATCAAAATGAAAGGTTTTGAATCCAGCTACTGAATTTTCTCCAAGCATGTCCTAAGTTTTTGCTAAGTGCTCCATGCACTAAATAAAGAACTGTGTCAAGCATCAGCTTACTGGTTTTGCGGAGATGTATCCCTTCAAATAGTCATAAATAGTGACAAAACAGTATTTCTGTAATTGTTAGCAACAACTGTAAATAAGGTATGAGTTTCCTTAGGGAGATAGAAATTTCAGATGTTTATTACCTTCAGGTGATTGTAACATGGACCAAATTTATGCTTTGATGCTTTGAGATCCGCATTATAGTTACAGTCTTTATATGTATAACAAACAGTTAAGGAAAATGAACTTTAAAATATTTTTAGAAAAGGCCTAGCAGACAATGTTACAAAAAAGCCCAACCTATACATGCCTTGTTCTTGTGTTTTATTCTTTTAAAAAGAGTGATAATATGTTTAAAGTTCTGAATTCCTGAGGGCTATCTCTCTTCATTCCCTTTTTACAGACATAATTTTTTAAGTTAGATGAATTACCTCATCATACACCTAAAAAGTGTATGAGACAGACTGTAAATTTTCAATCTTCTGAATTTTTACAAATCCTACAACTGTAATCCTTTATACCTCTACATGTGCTTCTACAGTACAAGTTTAGTGTATTCCTCAGACAGAATAAAGTGGCTTTGAAATACAGAGAAGGGGTGAGGGAGAGAGAAAGGAAAAAGCATTTTAACTCCTTTTTTTAAACATCTTGACAAAATGATGTGCTATTTATCCTCTTGGAAAAAACAGAATAACAGTAGTTGGAAAGAGTTAGTAACTTACTGAAACATATTATGTACATTATGTAGCAATCTCCATGAGGAATTTAATCCTTACACATGGCAAATACACTATTATTAAAAAATAAAACTGGTGCGAGTCGTGGGCCATATTAGGAAAACTGACAGAGAAAGTATTGTGGTCTTTTATGTAAAAATGCAAAACATGTACAATAAGATGTTTCTTTATGGTATTTGTAATAAAGAGTTATCTCTGCATCATGGCAAAATGTTTAAATTTTGAAAAATTCAAATACTTTGCTCATGTATGAATAACTTCAGTTGAAAATATAGGAGGAAAACATAACCCAATTCCTGGAGATTTTATTATTACACATACACACTGAGATTACAAGTGAAAATAAGTATTTCTCCAATCAAAAAAAAAAGACGTATTTTCTTTCCATTAGTTAAAGATATTAAATGAATTGATTTAACATTTATAGGTCTTAGAATTGTGGTTTGTTATTATATAGATGGATATTTATTATGGTGACCTCTCTATGTAATTTTCAATATTTTAAAAAATTTATGATTCAATAATGAAGTAATTTATAATTATTAAAAATGTATAGAACATATACACGTAAATCATCATTGCAAAAATCAGATATCCATATACCTCTGAAGAACATGTTGCCTTACATTTATAAAAATGTCCCTTATATATTTTGTTTTATTAAATAATTCTCCCCAAGTTTCAGGAAACGAAATCAATGAGTTGTGTCTTTTCATGATGCCATTTAAAATAAAATTAAGAAACTGAATCTCAGGTGTTTCAAAAATTCATCCCAAGACTCTATTGTAGTTTGTAAAGACACAATGTAAGGTGCGCTGTGAGGGTCTCTGAAACTTTCAGGACAGGTTTTCCCACAGTGACTTTTACTTGTATTAACTCTGATTACTGCCTTAAAAGTATGTCCCATTAACCAATTACTCTCTCTATTTTTTCTACTTCTTTTTTTCTCTCTGACTAATGTCTTTACACAATGTCTCTTGTTCTCCACTCCATGCTCCAAGCTAATCACATTCCACTAATGTTTTCAACTCTTTTATACAAAGATCCTGCCATAGAAAAAATTGTAGCTTTCTTTCGATCTTGTTCTCCTTGGAGGTCTCTGAACTGTAAATTTGTTTTTATGTACACCAGGCCCTGCCACAATCAGAAAAAGGGATAAACATTGCTTAGTTCCTTAAAACAATTAGCAATCATTATTTTTCCATTAGAAAATAAAATAATCTCTTTTCAAATCCTTCCCAGTTGGGAATCTACCCTCTAATCATCCCCATACTGTCTCCAAATATATCCTGAACTATCAACTAACTTCATTTAATACCCTGCAACCTGATTCACAATGTTGGCCCCAAATCCTGCAATCATCTTGGGTAATACAGTTCCTAGACACCTCTTAATGCCTGATCCATTATGCTGGTTACTCAACAGTTAGCTTTCTTAATACTAATACCGTTTATGTATACTAAAACTCACAGCCATTAATTGGTTCCCAACATCACCTATAGTTATTAAAATACAATTCACATCTTGAAATTCAGTATCTCACCCCCTACGTAGCCTTTCCAGAAACCTAAGGACAAATCTACTATGTCTTCTCCTTAGTAGCATATAGATTTCTAGTCCCTTCTCACTGAGTAGCCAGTTTCCATTTTACTGAAATACTGATAAGCAACAGTAACAGGAAATGAATCTAGAGACCTCTTTTGGATATTTTGGTCAGAAGTTTGTATAAAATGCAAGTAAAGAAGTAGGCAAGTAGATATGTAGATTTGGAAGCTTAAGAGAAAATATCTAAGCTGCTGACACATATTTGGGAGCCATCAACATACCCTTGGGAATTAATTCTGAAACTGTGTATTATCACATAAGGCTATGATGCAAATGGAAGAAAACAGGCTAAAACAGATCCTGGAGACATTCAATTTTAACCACCTGAAAAGCAACCAGCTATAGAACACAAGGTACCAAAAGAATAGCATCAACCAGGTAAACAGCTAAGTGCTTTAAAAATTCAAAAGTAGATATTTTTGTAACAAAACAAGAATAGTCCCTTATGTGAAATGCTTCCTAAAAAATGAGTTAGATTGTTAATAGGTGCTGGGGTCCCCAAGGGTTCCTTGGCTTTTTGCTCCTGTTCAAAGAATTGGACAAGACCAGCAAAAGAACTAGAAGTTTTAACGTTTTAAATGTATTAATGGTAACAGAGGGAAAGGAAGTGGTCTGTAGAGTGTGGGCCACTTACAGTAGGACAGTAAAGGCACCCTGCACAGTGAAGGGCAAGTAGGTGAGAAAAAACTGATGGAGACCATGAGCTTAATGGAACTGTCATTCTGCTGCCATGTTGAACTTAGGTCTAGGCTGTCCTGTAAACACCGGCTTGATACTGCACCAGAAGAAATGAAGGCAGCATTTCGTGTTGCTATCGGGCAGGCCCCAGATGTCATTCTGTGTGTGTGTTCTGAATGTCAGCGGCCAACAGATCTCTGTGATTGACAGACCATGCCCAGCAGCACGGCTACTTTGCCACGCACTAATCTCCTGCCCTGATAGGATGATAAATAAAGAGTCCTTGCCCGACGTTTGGTACTACAGAAATTGTTGATTAGTTTTTAAAAAATCAATTTGGATGGAACTGGACAGAGTAGAAGCCACATTTATGTGTGCAAATAAGATCTAAGGAAGTGGAGACAAGTTCCACATGTTAAAAGAATTTGCCTGACTTAAATGGTCCACGTTTTTTTCTTCTTCATTGGGCTACAAGCTTCAAAAAGGCAGAACAATTGTTCAATTTTTCATCAAAATTAACAGTCCACAGTATTCAACATGGTGTGTTTCCTACAGAAGCTACTCTGTATTTGTTTGCTTAA
>PVJX010041006.1:0-14890 GCA_004027295.1 Dolichotis patagonum | reverse complement strand
AGAACAAACACAAATAAACAGCCTAATGCTACAACTCAAACATCTAGAAAAAGAAGAACAAGCCCAACTCAAAGCCTAAAGAAGGAGGAAATTATAAACATCAGAGCAGAAACTAATGCAATAGAGACTAAGAAAACAGTACAATGGATCAATGAATCAAAGAGTTGTTTCTTTGAAACAATAAATAAAATTGATAAGCCCCTGGCCAAACTTATTTAAAAAAAGGAAAGAAAAAACTCAAATTCATGCAATAAGGAATCAAAAAGGTGAAATTACTACAGACTCAGAGTAAATACAGATCATCAACACCTATTTCGAACACCTCTACTCTCATAGGTTTGATAACACAGAAGAAATAGACAGATTCCTAGATACATATGAACTACCGAAGTTGGATCAGGAAGATGTAAAAATGCTGAACAACCCAATTTCTATTACTGAAATTGAAAATGTAATTAACTCCTTTCCAACAAAGAAGAGCCCAGGCCCAGATGGATTCACTTCAGAATTCTACAAGAAATACAAAGAAGACTTAATTCCAATACTCTTCAAACTTTTCAATGAAATCAAAAGGGATGCATTTCTTCTAAGTCATTCCTGGAAGCAAATATAACACTAGTACCAAAACTAGAGAAAGACTGACCTAAAAAAGAGAATTGTAGGCCAATCTCCCTAATGAACATAGATGCAAAAATTCTCAATATAATATTAGCAAAGAGGATGCAGCAAATCATCAAGAAGATTATACACCATGGCCAAGCGGGAGTCATACCAGGAATGCAGGGATGGTTCAACATACACAAAACAATAAATGTAGTTCACCGTATCAATAGAGCCAAAAGTAAGAACCACATCATCATCTTTATAGATGCAGAGAAAGCTTTTGCTAAGGTCCAACACACATTCATGATAAGAACCTTACAGCGAATTGGAATAGAAGGCCTTTACCTCAATATGATAAAGGTCATCTATGACAAACCAACAGCCAGAATCATATTAAATGGTCAAAAACTGAAAGCCTTTACCTTAAAATCAGGCACAAGACAAGGATGTCCATTATCACCACTGCTATTCAACATAGTCCTGGAAATACTAGCCAGAGCAATAAGACAGGAAAGAGAAATAAACGGGGTAAAGATAGGAAAAGTGGAAGTTAAATTATCATTATTTGCAGATGACATGATACTTTACATAGAAGACCCCCAAAACTCTATTGAAAGATTCCTAGATATGATAAATAAATTCAGCAAGGTAGCTGGATACAAAGTCAATAATCAAAAATCTATAGCATTTCTATACACTAAATACAAAAGTACTGAGAGAGAAATAAGAGAAGCCACACCCTTCACACTAGCATCCAAAAAAATGAAATACTTTGGAATTAATCTCTCAAAAGAAGTAAAAGACCTACACTGCAAAAATTATAATGTCCTGAGAAGAAAATCAAAGAGGACCTCAGAAAATGGAAAGACATACCCTGTTTATGGATAGGAAGAACAAACATTGTGAAAATGGCCATTCTCCCAAAATGACTATACAGAATCAATGTCATCCCAATCAAAATACCACTAACATACCTCATAGATCTAGAGAAATCACTCCTAAAATTCATCTGGAACCAGAGGAGACCTAGAATAGCAAAGGCAATTCTAAGCAACAAAGGCAAGGCAGGAGGCATCACAATCCCTGACTTCAAATTATACTACAAAGCTACAGTAATAAAATCAACATAGTACTGGAATAAAAACAGACCTGAAGATCAGTGGAATACATTGGAAGATACAACCACAACTGCACACTCACTCAACCACCTTATCTTTGATAAAGGGGAAATGTGCTCACTGGAAGAATGACAGTCACTTTAACAAATGGTGCTGGAAAAACTGGCTATCCATATGCAGAATACTAAAGCTAGACCCATGCCTATCACCATGTACTAAACTAAAATCTAAATGGATCAAATATCTAAATATTAAAAGAGAAACACTAAATCTGCTGGAAGACAAAGTAAGTAAAAGTCTCAAAGATATAGGGGTAGGAAGAGAATTCATGAACAAGAATCAAACTGCATGGGAAACACTTCCCAGAATCAATAACTGGGACCACATCTTACTAAAGAGTGTCTGCACGTCAAAAGAGATTTCCAGCACATTGAAAAGAAAACCCACAAATTGGGAAAAAATCTTCATGGTCCGTTCCTCAGACAAAGGACTTCTGTCTAGAACTTACAAAGAATTAAAAAAAAATCAGACCCTCGAAATTCAAAGACCCAATCCAAAAATGGGCATCTGAAATGAATACACAGTTCTCAGATGAAGAAACAGGAATGGCAAATAAATACATGAAAAAATGTTCATCATCATGAGTCATGAGAGAAATGCAAATTAAAACCACACTGAGATTCCATCTCCAGAAAATTGGCCAAAATAGAAAACACTACCAACAACAAGTTTTGGAGAGGCTGTGGGGAAAATGGAACTCTTTTACACTGTTGGTGGGAGTGTAGACTGGTGCAACCACTGTGGAGTTCAGTCTGGAGATTCCTCAAAAACCTGGGTCTGGAGGTCCCATTTGACCCACCTATTCAACTTCTAGGCATATTCCCAGAAGAACTGAAAACATCATACCACAGTGATATATGTGCACCCATGTTTATAGCAGCACAATTTGTAATAGTCAGATCCTGTAAACAACCTAAGTGCCCATCAACTGAGGAATGGATAAAAAAGTTGTGGCATTTTTATACAATGGAGCACTGCTCAGCTATAAAGAATGATCACATTGAGATATTTATAAATAAATGGAGACGATTTGAGACCATACTCATAAGCAAAATAAAGCAAACTCACATGTGTAAATACCGTATAGTCTCCCTAGTATGAGAGTTGGTAAGAGTATATAAGATTTTATGGTAATCATGAGTCCCCATCTCATAGCTTTGAAGCCTTTCAATGTTTTCATTCATCAGTTGGAATGGTTTTATCCTGGGTTTTTTTTTTTACTTTATTATACGTGATGCTATGAACAGCTGTTTTGAAGAGAACAAAACCTTATGACAGCTATTGCTGATTTAATACTGTCCTTCTTAGAAGTCCTTCCAAGCTTCAATTCTTTTATTTCCATTGATTCTATCTATCACATTGTGTCTTATTGGGATTTGAATATGTGTGAAATTATGAACAAAAGTTTTTATTGAAAATGTGATATTATAGAACCCATTGATCATTCTCTGTTATTCGGTTCAGAATGCCCTATAATTCTTTCACTCTTTGAGTGGTTTTATATTTTTTGTTATGTTTGATATTATTGTATTTGAAACTATGCTCAACTATAGCAGAGAAAGTAATATTGATATAGCTATTGTTAATGTCCGATTGTCTTAATGTTAATTATTGTGTTGCCTACGTTGTCTGGTTCCAATCTGCCCTGTACTGACCTCTTTTGTCTTATTCTCTTTGAAATAAGATGGGAAAAATTTTAAGTAAATCCCTTATCAATATTTATGTTTACCTGGATCAATTATAGGATACATATTTTATAATACAAGAATTTGACTACATTATGAATCAGGTCTGCAATTTGTCATATATTGTACTTGTTTGAACTTCAAGAATTAATGTGTATTACATGAATAAATTTGTAATCAGTTTCTTTGAATTTTATAGTTTTAAGATGTGGGCTATATGTTCCATTAATTTGTTGAAATTTTACATTAAATAGTGCCACTTAATATTATATTTGTACCTTCCTACAACAAAATATCATTGGAAATGCCTCTTTTGATGATGTAAGAACCACAGTATTTCCTTACTATTTGGTCAAACCTGCAAGGAGATCAATATTATAAATTAAATCAATTTATTGAGTATATACATCATCAAAGCTGTTTTGGCATTTTTTATAAATTCTGCTACCAGTCAATCACTTAAAAGTAAAAATGTGTTGGTTTCAGTCATTTTGTTTCGATAAGATGTCAATTAATGAAATGAGATCATGGAAGTTTAAAATGTTTCTAATTTTAAGAAAGATTAGTTTCTTCAGTAGAAATTTTAGTGATATTCAATAACAAAAAATTATTTATTGCTGTTCTTTATTATTTTACTATAATTAAGGCATTCCTTGTGAAATATAAATATTTATTATTTATTTTTTCAGAGGTATCAACATTATAGAAACTTTTTCTTCTGAGTGTCTTTATCTCTGATTCAGCAATTACATTTTTCTTATATATGTCCATATGACCATACTATATAATACTGTATGTTTACTGGTGTTCAAAGTTAAAAAGACTGAGTCATATCTAAAAAAATAGAAAATAAAATTTTCAAGAGAAAATCTTCAAGGAACTAGAAGGAGAACATAGTAGGCTGGGAGTAAAGTTCAGTGATAGGGGAATTGTCAAGCATACATGGAACCATGTGGTCACCCACACAAAGAAAAGTAGTCCAGAAGAAGCTATGCCTATAAGAAACCTAAGAAAAGAAATAATAAATATTAAAGAAGGAACAAATAAAAAAGGTAGAAAACAATTAGAAAATCAATAAAAAATCTAATATATTCTGTTGTAGTCAGGGGTGTGTGGAGAACAATTAGAATCAGGACACAGAATTTATAATATTATTTTATGATGGTCACTCAAAGTTAACATAAGAAATTGCAGGGAAATCTACCCACAACACTTAAGAACCAGAATATTCAGCCAAGGGCCGCAATCCTTCATCAATGTCCTACATGAGTCTAGATGAAGAACTAGAGCCTATGACAATGCTCCCCACAAGTCCAACTGGAGGTCTAGAGCCCATAAGAAGGACTCAGGCCAGTAACTTTTATGGATCTGTGCTGGGAAGGCCCAAAGGTCAGTGGTGGAAGCTAGAAAGTCTATGCCAACAGCGTGAAGGAGCTGTGTTGTTAGACTGAGTGTTCTACACTGGAGCTGAGAAGTCATGCTCATAATAAAGACCAAGGCTGTCCTGAAAAGCACCACAGGCATCCTCAGTCACACAGAGGTTCCAAACTCCTCCAACAATAAGAACAGTCGAGTACATGCCAGAATACCAGCATGATGAGTTTTTCCTGGAGAGTAAGTGGCACACGTCTTCCCCTCCAGAGCCAGGAAAGAGTGCTCAATGTAAGGACCGGAGCATCTCCAGAAGAACCAATAGCTCAAACAGCAACACTTAGAAAAACACACACTGCACTTCTCCCTCTCCATGTCTCTATTTATGCTGGTAACTTTCCTCAGGTGAAACACCTACACCTGCTGATTTAATTCAGCACCTTGATCCTCAGGTGGAACATAAGCACAATGCTGATGTAATTCAGCTGGTGTTAAATTGACTATCATTTTTTTTATCCATAGCATGTACTTTTTAAAATATAAAACTGACAATTTTTAAATAAACTAAAAAAAAAGAGAGAAATATCCAAGTAAGCTAAATCCAAAGTGAGAGGTGTGACATTTGTGATACAAAGGATCATAAATAACTACCATAGTTATGTGTCAAAAAATTAGTCTAGGAAAAGATAGAAAAACTCTTGCAAGCTATAACCTAAAATAATGAATCTCAAAGCAATAGAAAATCTGAAAAGACTAACAAGAATAGGGAAATTGAAATAGTAATCCTAATCTCCAATCAACAACAGAATATCTCAAGAACAGATAACATTACTGGCTAATCTACCAAGCATTTAAAGAGTAATTAAAAAATACAACTAAAAACTAAAACTACAACTCTCTAATAATTGATAGGGAGGGAACACTTTCAAAAAATTACTTTCATAAGGACAGTATTACACTACTACCATAGAAAGACAAACATACCACAAGAAAAGAAAACCATAGGCTATTACTATTAATAGATGCAACAATGACCAAGAAAATTATAAGAAATCCAAATATAAGAACACATTGGAAATATTAAACACTATGTGAGATTTATCAAAAAATTAGGATTTTTTTATATATTAACCAAGTAATAGAATATACCAAGTTAAGGATAAAATCACATAATTATATATCAAACAGTCCTCAAAAATCTATGCTCATCAACATTATGGAAGTTGTTTATGAAAATGTGTATATGTTACAGTACTGAAGGGTGAAAATTACAATTTATCTTTTTTCCTGTTCAACACATGCAGGACACCATTTGAGATTTTTGCTCCCTTCAGGTAGCCATCACCCACTGAGAAAATCAGACAAACTCACTCCTGTGTGCATGCCACAAGCAAACGAGTCTTGGTGTAGACCCACAGGCTGAGAGAAGCAGTTCTACCACTGCACACCCTTGAACGCTGTGGAAGCCTCAGTGTAGCTGCACATGTCTAGAGAAGCCTGCCTCACAATTTACTAACTGTCTGTAAACCTGGGGTCAGAGAAACTCAGGTGTTTATTGCATTCTCCTACACTACAAAGGGGCAACCAATATGGATAGTGCTGCAGACTCCATAAGGAGCTTGTTTGGAGGGACTCAGAAGAATGTCAAGACAAAGGAGCAAAAGGCAATCTCAGACCTCCAGCCCATACAGAACAAGTCTAGGAAATACAGTCATGGAAGATAATGGAAGTTACACACCTGAAATCTCCGCAAGGATAGCAAATGAAGTAAAGAAACAACTTCATGAAACTGTAAAAGTAATAAAATCAGAAATAATACCTCAGGTAAAAGAAGAAATCATGAACATAATGAAAGGATGATCTGCATATATAAAGGAGACATAGATAAAACAGAGGAGCATAGGAAAATGATGGAATCGTTGAGTGAACCATATAGAAAAGAATTATAATGCATGGAACAAATTCAATGAGAAATCCAGGAAGTTAAAAACTCAATTGAAATATGGCAAAACTACATGAAAGTGACAGAAGATAGACTTTCAGATCTTGGCAACCATGAAAGGAAAGATCTCTTAAAAATGAGAATGAATAATGAAATAACAATTCAATGGTTGCAAGATGGCACAAAGAAAAATAATTTGAGTGATATGTATCAGTGAAGAATCAGAGGTCAACACAAATGACATAAAAAGGCTATTTACAGAAGTAATAGCAGAAAACTTCCCAAACATGGGGAAAGGGTCTGGCATCCAGATAAGTGAGGCATATGCAAGTCCAACTAACCATGACCAAAGTAAATCTACACCCAGACATATAATAATCAAGATCCCAGAAATTCATGACAAGAACAGAATATTGAAAACTGTTAGAAAAAAGAAACAGATCACCTATAGAGGAAAAATAATAAGAATCATGGCACACTTTTCAACACAAAACATCAAGTCCAGAACAGTTTGGAGTGAAGTGTTTCAAACCCTGAAAGAAAATAACTTCCAACCCAGATTGTTGTATTGTGCAAAACTATCTTTCTAAATTGGTACAAAAATAAGATACTTCCATGATAAAGAACAACTGAAGGAATTCATGACCACTAAATCAATCCTACAAAGAGAGTTTAAGGTTTTTCTAGAAAGTGATAAATATGACAATCATTCCAGGAACAGCAGCAGGATTCCAGGAACAGAGGAAGATTACCAAACAGTACAGGCAACTGAATGAATGGGAAAAGTGGAGGGCCCACAGCAGGACTATAGCATGGCAGAGAAGAACCAATGTATGCTGGTGTAACCACTAATGTAGATGGCCTCAATTCAGCAATAAAAAGAAATACAGGGATAGTAGATCATGAAACAAGATCCATCAATATCCTATATACAAGAACACATTTTACTTGAAAAGAAATTCATAAGACTGAAAATCAAAGGAGAAAAAACAATTATTTCATATGATAGGATATTAGAACAAATAAAGGACAACTTGCCCATCAACTGCAGAATGCATAAAAAATATGGCATTTTCATACAATGGAAAACTACCCAGCTTTAAAGTAGGATAATCTTGAGGCTCTTGTAGGTAAATGGATGCAACTGTAGATCATGTTCATGGGAAAAATGGTTTGAACTCATACATGTAAACCCTAACATAAAAAAACGGAAGAAGTGGATTCCAAAAAGCAACATAGATATCACAAAAGTGATAGGGGAGGAAACACATAAGAGGAGAAAGTGGTAACCATTGTTAATTTCTTATTGCCTTGAACTCTTGTATCACTTTCACAATTTTGTTAGTTTTGGCTTTGTTCTCTTTTGTTTTGTTAGATTTTACTGTGTCTGATGATATACATAGACAGTTATTTTGAACATACTGGGATGTATTATGGTAGTAATTATTTGTTTCCTATTATCTTGTTTTTGTAGTCATATAATGCTTTCATTCTTTTGTTTAATTAGTTTTATTGTTTTGTTTTGTTTGATTTTATTATGTTTGATGGTATGAACAGATATTTTGAATATAACAAGATATTTTGATAGCCATGGTTGACTTCCTATCATCGTTTAGAAGTTCTATAATGCTTTTATTCTTCTGTTTTGTTAGTTTTATTTGATTTTATTATGTGTGATAGTATGGAAGACTGTTTCAAAGAAAATAAAACAGTATCATAACTATTGTTCATTTCCTGTTATATGGTTTTGAAGTTCTTTAATGCTTTTTTTGTTTTGATTGCATTTATTCTGTTTTCTATTATTTTATTTCAATATGTGTGAAAGTATGGACAGCTATTCTGAAGAAAACAGGAGACATTATTGTAGCCTTTGTTGTTTACCTATTGTCTGGTTTTCAAGGTACTTAATGTTTTAATTCTTTTGTTTTGATTGGTTTTATATGACTTTTTTGTTGGAATTTATTGTGTGAAGGTATGAACAACTATTTTGAAGAAAACAAGAGACATTACATTAGCCACTGTTGATTTTCTGATGTCTTGTTTTGATGTCCTGTGTTGCTTGCATTGCTCTGATCTGATTTGCTTTGTTTTGTCTTATTCTTTTAAATTAAAAAAAATAGGATCAATAAATTCACTAACGTTAAAAGGCACAGAATCAGCATTCAAAACTCAATTGTATTTCTATTCACTTGATGTTAGCAATCCAAAAAAAGAAATTAAGTACAAATTCCAATCTATAAATCATATCAAAAAGAATCAAATATGTCCACATAGCTAAACTTCTATGAAAAACTTGTATGCTCAAAGTCTCACAACATAAATGAAAGAAACAAGACACAGAAACTTTGACAGTCATTTTGTGGTTATCCAATTATGTATTAAAAAATTACAGTGGCTAAATGAATAGGTATTTATTTAAAGACATTTAAAATGAAATCAATAGCAGAAAACATTTGGGTAGTTAAAATTCAGACAATAATGGGAAATAACTTCACACTTTTTAAGATGGATATTATCAAAATGGTAAAAGACAACAGGTATTGGTGAAGATATGGGGAAATTTAAAATGTATAAATTCTTGGTAACAATGCAAAATAGTTAAACTACTAAGAAAAATATTATGAAGGCTTCTCAAACAGTTAAAAAACTACTATATGACAGAAATCTTGTTTCTGGGTATATATCCAAAAGAATGGAAATCAGGATTTTAAATGAATGACTTCAGTCTCATGTTCATTTCAGCATTACTTACAAATATGGAAACACATAAATGCCCATGATCAGTAGAATAGATAAAAAAAATTATGGTAAATACATACAATGAAACATTTTTCATTCTTGAAATAAAAGAAATCCTACATGAAATGATATGGATGAACATGTAGGACATTATGTTAGTTGTAACATAATGTTGAAGACAGTAGATCTCATTTTAACTATCCTTATCAAGAGTTTTTAAAAAAGTAATAAACCAACAGCACATGGAAAAAAATATCAGAGGCCAACAAGAAGTAGCACAGAGGCTGCAGCTATTTACAGTTTAACAAAGAACAATGACAGCTTTGAAATAAAGGAAGTCATACCCCAAAATAAAAGTGGAAATATTAAAAACAGCTTCTATGTTGGGAGTATAACCAGAATAATATTCAAAATTATAAATCTACAAAACATTGATGTAGAAGTAGATTTCTGGCACATGAAATTGTACTTTGGGAGTCAAGCAATTTTGATGAATAGTTCAAATACAATAGTTCAAATACAACTCTTTCATAGTAACAAAATAATTTTGCCACATGTGAAATTAAAATATTTCTGAAAAGCAAAACAGTAAGTGGGAAGGACTAAAGTTCTAAATATCACTAATAAGCTATCAAATATGAAAATTATTCCCATTTTTGTCTTGCAGAAAAAATTCATTTCATACCTTACAGAATTCCTTTAGAAAGGGTGCTAAAAAATGACAACCTGTGACACAAATTCAATCATACTTTCATTTCATATGTGTCTTGAACTAAAAATTTTATACAAATATATATAAAATTTTAAATATATATAATTTTAAATGTATATATACATATTTAACAACTGAAATGAAAAGAGTAGTTGAAACTTCAAAATTCAATATCTACAAATGTGGTTTTATTGCAACATTGTTTTACTCATTTTTACACATGTTGTCTATGGCTATGAGGCTATTTTTAATCTAAATTCAGACATAAGTCATTCCAACAGAGAGCAGATAGCCTGCAAAGCCTTAATATTTACTCTTTGTACATTAGTAAATAAAATTTTACCTATATGTGTTATAAAATGTGCATTGTATTCATGTCCCAGGATTTTCTTCTAGAATATCCAGCAAGGACTTAAAAATTTAACATCTTATTTTATATATTTTGTTGGATTTATCATAATCATATAAGTTAATGATGCATTAAATGGATTTTCTAGTTTTTACTGATTCCATGCACGTATGGATTGCACAAAATATTAGGGTATAATCACCAGTAGTTTATAAATTCAGTTTAGCATTTAAAGGCATAATGTTTGTAACTGTGCATGAAAATATGAGGAAATCTCTTCAAATTAAATGTTAAAAGAAGGGGTTAACAAAATAAAGCCTTATACCTCTATAAAAATTAACTGAATGCATAAGTATTGACTAGCTATTTCAAAGACATATATTATCACCTCTAAGCAAGTATACTGTAATTCATGATCTACACTATCACATATGATGAATGACGTGATAAAAACTGTTCAAAAAATAAAATGATAATGGTAACATTTATTAACACTTAAGAGTAAGACATCAAACAATTTGAGGCGTCATTCCAAAACTTTTGGTTGCTTCTCTCAGTTAATTTTACACACAGTCATACAAAATGGAGGGAAGTACTATCTTAATTTTACAAATGAGAGGAACTGAGGCTCACATAGTTTAAATAATTTACTGGATGACAAAACAAGAAACAAGTGTTAGGACTTGCATTTGAATTTAAAATTCTTTGACTCCAGATGGTACTGGATCATGCTTTTTATATACAAAGTGGTAAGTAAATGTGCCAGGATAGGAACATATTCCATGTAAAGGTGAATGTAGGGCCATAATTAGATTTCCTGTTAAAAACAATGGACATCCTAGAATATGATTTGAAGATAAATTCCATCCTTTTTGTCAACTAATTAAATTGCTCCTCCAACAAGTTAGACATATCATCAGAATGTTTGTGCATCCTTTTAATTTTATAAGAAAGAAATGTCTGCCCTTTTGAAGACTGAATATAAACTGACATGGGCTAAAGAAATAATGATTCTTCTACCATAAGAAACCACAAAATACAAAGACACATTTTTTCTATCTTTAGCAATAAACAGTTAATTACTATATTTTGAGCCAGCATCAGAGGGAAGATCAAAACAAAGCAAATCTTGATTGAATTGGTTAGCAGTAAGAGAATATATATATATATATATATATATATATATATATATATACAATCTCAGACCTGGCTTTTCAGGGATGACTGCATGAAATTTATAGATATTTACCTAAGAAAATAATACTGGCAAATTTTCATTAGTGTGTTTCAGTAGCAGTATATTCTAAAAATTAACTAGTTATATATTTATAATGACATACAATTTTATGTATTTTAAAGATAAAATTTGTTTTACCATTGTTGTATCTGCCTTGCCACTATCTAAATTACTTTATGTAACCTCCAACTCACTTGTTGAAAGTGTTATTAGTCTGCTTAGTAGTTAGCAAAGCCACTTGTGAGTCACAATGAAAATTTTTGGCTAGATTCAACCTTTTCACTATATATATATATATATATATATATATATATATATATATATATATATATATTTCAATATTATGTTGTATGCAATAAATCATACAATGTTATTTGTTAATTTAAAATAAAAAAGTAAAATGTGGAAAAAGTCCATCTGACTCTCCACTGCTATCTTGATTCTCTGGTTTCTATTTTTACTTCTAATTGATAACAAAATTATCATTATGAAATATCACAATTAAAAAGAAAATTTTCTAGAATATGAGGTAATTTTCTGTTCTGTGTGAGATGATAAATACGATTTTCTCAGGATTTCAAGTGAAATTCAACATGACACTACCCAGCTTTAAATAATGCTGGTTGCATTTTGACATTTTTATATTTTCCAGTGAAATTTCAATAATTTTAAATAAATACATTAAAAATCTATATTAAAGATTATATTTTGAGCAAAGAAACCATCAGTGTTGTTGTGTTTGTATATCAGTGCTCACATTATAACTAGGAGATCAAATTATTTTCTTCCAATCAGATTTTACTGGCATATTATATATATATATATATATATATATATATATATATATATGATCACATTCAATTGTACCTGTGCAATATATAACTTGATACTTTTTTTCTTAAATCATAAGCTTTTTTTTCATTATTGTGGTGGTCACTGGTAGTGATACTAGAACCAAGATAGTCTTATCCAGGGGATTAGTTATACATGAAAACACTATAATACATAAAATGAAAAAAATTTGTTTGGCTAATGCTTGAAATTTGAAATAATAAAACTGTTATAAAGTTCACTATTATTTTGACCTGAAAAGTTTGAGAAGTAACTAACATGCATTGCAAAGACTAGTATGTTTCATTAAAAATCATTGATTGATTAAATCAAGATTGCTTGATTCAAATTATGAGAATTATTTTCTTAATTGTACTGGTAATATTCAGTATCATGAATGGATCAATGTTTTATATCATGGTTTTCTTGTAACATAGAGATTCCAAATTCACCCTGTACTATTAGTCATTCTATAGTTGTTGATCACTTCCCAGAAATCCAAATTCAACATAAAATAATATGATAATGCCTCTTGACTGGTAGAAATAGTGGAGACTTACTAATGAAGAATTTCACCAGATGTTTAATGTTGGTGTAAGGAAGTTTGTTTCCTGTCTTAGTCATTTTCTCACCACTGGTACATGAAGCATAACATGCATAATTTAAAGAAGGGAAGGTTTATGTTGGTTTGTGGTTTTTAGATAATTCAGTCTATAATCAGCTGCCTCCAAGGCATAAACATTATGATAGAAATGTCTGGGCAAAGGGTAGATGATCTTTCCATGTCAGCTAGGAATCAAGAAAAAAGTGAGAAGCCAAGGTAAAAAATACACACTTCTAGGTCAAATCTCCAGTAAACCAATTCCTACTAGGTCTAGACTCCTAACAGAAAATCAACAGTAGCACAGCCATCATTTATTTACCATCCAAAAGCCCAATCTCTGAACATATGTGCTTTTGGGGGAGAAATTCTAGGTCTAAAACAGCATTCTTCTCTGGGCCACCAAAACACTCATGCTCATTTCTTTAAGTCAAATACATTTACTCTACCTCGAAGAGTCAACAAAATTTTCACAGTTCTACCATCAAAAGTCCAAATGTGAAATCTCTTCTGAGACTCAAAACAGACTTATAGCTTTGAAACCTGAAGGAAAAAAAAATTGAACACTGTGGACATACAATGGGAAAGTGTAAAAATTCCTATTCCAAAAGGAAGGTATAGGAAAATAGAAAAGGGACAAAAGCAACAGCAAATCTCAACAAGACAAACATTAAATGCTATAGCTCCCTGCCCAGCACCTGGAGCAAGTTGTGGTGAGATGTGAATTTGAAATGATTTGCATAACATTTCCACTATAACATTTCCAGTACTGCTATTTATAGCCCACAGCACCTTTATGTTTGGATAACTTTGTTCACTGCCTAAAGATTGCTTTAGCATACATGCACATTCCTGGCTTCTCTAAATTCCTAGGGTCTCTAGTTTATTTAATCTACACTGTCACAGCTTCAAACACTGGTTCACACTGCCTCCCAGATTTCTCTGAAAGCTAGTGGAATTTTCCCTGAACCTACAACTGCTGCATTCTGTATGCCTTTAAAACTAGCACAAGAGCTTCCATTACCTTGCAGAGTAGTCAAGCACTCTTGGATTTCTTTAAATTTTATTTAAAGAGAAAACAAAACAAAACAAAACAGAAAAAAGGGTAGCAACAATACAGAAATCCAAGGAAAAAAGAAAAGAACAAAAAAAACACACTAAGAAATCATTACTTGATAATTTACATACTGTCATCTAGGAAATAGTTGTTCAAATTACAAAATTAAAACATACAAAGTACACACTCAAACAATGAGACCGTTAACGGTTCTACTCCACAATCTAACAAAAAGAGTAATATTCATCTTACACACTTAACCATACATGTAATTATATCCATTAGAGGACATTTTTCCTCTCTTTTTACAATAGAAATTACACATTTTGGGTGTTATTACTCCTACATTTCTTATTACATTTACACTAGAGACAGAATGTGATATTTATAACTATGATTATTTATTTCACTAATGAGGATAGTCTCAAGTTGCCTCCATTTACCTATGAAGGCCTCAAGATCATCCTTCATAGCTGAGTAATATTCCATTGTATAAAAATATGACATCTTTATCACCCACTCTGTGGTTGATGGGCATCTTGGTTGTTTCCAAATTTAGCTATTACAAATTGTGCTGCTATGAAC
>PVJX010041005.1:0-14888 GCA_004027295.1 Dolichotis patagonum | reverse complement strand
TGCATCCATTTCTCATCTGCACGCTCTGTGTCCGGCGTGGCCTGCTCCTCCACGTCCATGTCAGCAGGGTCTGTGATGCAGGTGTCACGGTTCAGTCTCTCAGCTCCTCCCTCAGATTTGACGGTGACAACTTCAGAATCATCCCCAGGCCAGGAGCCCCAGCGTTCCTGAGCAGACAGGACCCTGAAGGTCGCTTTCCTCCTGCTCTCCGTGAGGAACGCTCACCGAAGTCTGCCATCCTCTCCTCAGGATTAGTGTGTACCTTTCTCCGGGGACATTAATCCACACAGGGTGACATTAACCATTGCTTTGAGACTTGTTCTGCTCCAGGGAGTTGACCCGCAGCCTCATCAGGAGTCCGGAGAGGGTGGGAGGAGCGGTCCTCGGAGTGTGCACATCCTGCCCCTGGGTCCCACTGGGGAAGTCACTCCTGTGCCCCGGGGCCCGAAGAGCAGCTTCTGGTGGGGCGTCCACGCCAGCGAGCCTGAGGTTCCGCCGAGTTCCGTCTTGGGGAGCCGGTGGTCCTGCTGTCCTCGGAGCAACCTTGCAGGGACACTGGACTCGGAGACGAGTCCTGGAGGCGCAGTTGTGCGGCAGCGTCCTGTGCCGTTTGATGCCGTTCCCCTAGCTTGGCTGCTTCTACAGCTGCGCGGCAGGAGTGCGGCAGTGTCCCCTGGAAGCGTCATGGAAACCAAGGGTGGCTTTTCCCACAAGACTGCGCATTGTAATCAAGGCCTCTTTCTCTTCTCTGAGTTTCGAGGCCAGCTGCTCCAAGCTCTCTGCTCTTTCGTAGGACACCAAGATGCTTTGATTTTACCAACTGTTGCTATTGTAGATTATCTTGACCTTTCTGAGCAAAGCCAGTCAGGATCTAGCTCAAGAAAGTCTGCATAGTGAGCCCAAGGCCAGCCTAGAATACACAAGACTGTGTCTACAGAAAGAAAAAAAAGATGATGGTAGTTATTGCTATTGATATTCTCAAGAGATATAGTAAAAGCCTTTGACAAAATCCAACATCCTTTTTAAAATTTTATTTTAAAGAGAATGAAACCCAACAAAACAGAACAGAGTAAAGCCAGTCAAAACAAAGCAATGAAAGTGGTACAGAACTTCAGAACAGGACAATAGGAAATCCACAGTGGCTACCATAATATATCTTGCTATCTTCACAATAGTTGTTCATATCATCACACACAGCAAAATCAAAGCAAAACAGAATAAAACCAATCGAAGCATAACATTGAATAAAACAAAACAGTAAATCAGAACAAAAGAAAACAGAACAATACCACATTGTCATCTTTAAAACAGTTGCTCAAGTTACCAGACACAGGATAAAACAAAACAGTAAAATGGAACAAAACATTGGATTTCAAAATCAAGACAGGAGGAAACACCCCACAGCTGACACAGTGCACACTGCCATCCTCCAAGTAGATGCCCAGACCACCAGCCCCAGGCCTGCAGAGTCAACCAAACAGTACAAGCATCCTGTTATTCCCTTCCCTCAGTTGCTGCCATCTCACCCTGCGTCCTCCGAATCAGTAGAGCGGGGAGGTGGGGAGAGGGGAAGGCATGTTCTGAGTTTTTAGCCTGTGCACTGGCTGGCGCGTGGGAAGGCATGTTTATCTTCTGGCTGAGGCTCTGTCTGATCAGCACGGTGGGGCTTGCTTCACGGGCAGGGATCCCAACATCCCTTCATGATAAATAAAAATACTAAAGCAAATAGGTGTAGAATGACCTTATCTTGATTTGATAAGAGCAGTGTTTTTTTTTTTTTAATGACAAACCTACTGCAAGCATCCTATTAAGTTGGGAAAATGTGAAATCTCTCTAAAATCAGGAACAAGGCAAGGATGTCCACTGTTACTACTTTTGTTAAAGCTAATATTTGCAGCATTACCAAGAGCTATGGGCAAGAAAAAGAAAGAAAAGGGGTAAGGATAGGAAAGGAAGAAGTCAGCACTGACAGTGTTAAAAACGGTTCTTGAGAGGAGGACCACAAAAGCTCAGGGAGGCTGGGAAAAGGGGCAGCCTTAATTTACTCAGGTGGGATGATTCTACCTGCTTAAAATAAAGCAGTGCGGGCTTAGCTACAGCAAGAGCGTGGTCTACACATCCAACTTGCTGTTCTCACTGACAAACAGTGGAGTAATGACCTACACAGAATATTTTCTTCTTTGGTGTGAGACAGAGTCTAGGTCTGTAGTTCAGGCTGTTCTTGGACTCATTGTATAACCCAGGCTGGCCTTGAACTTGCAGTGATCCTCCTGCCTCAGCTTCCCAAGTACTGGCACTACAGGTAGGGACCACCATGCCTGATGTACGTGGAATAATTTCCAAGTTCAGTAAGGCAAAGTTGTGAAGGTTACTGTAATGAAAAACAAAGGAAAAGTAAAGGGTTGCTTTATATTATTTTTGGATAAAGACTGCACAAATTGCACCACAGCCATAAACAATAAAGAGTTACTTGGTAGAGTGATAAAGGTAAACATTGCCTTTGGCAGTGAAAGAGCCGCTGAATTCATCTGAAGGGAAACTACTTTGATAAATCTAAGTGTTACAGAAGTGGGGAAGTGGGCACTTGAGTTATATCTGTTGGAAAAATATGGATGGAGAAGAAAGAAAAAAATTTCTTCCATGAAGAAAAAAAAATATCTATGAACCGGAAGAAAAAATTGATGAAGGAGGAGAGTGAAGAGGAAGGGGCAGATCTTGTCGTGCCAAGGCTGAAGAGGGACAAAACAAGTGGACACCCAGTTCAGGGGCCCCCAACATGAGGTGACTCCAGGTGCGTGCGGAGAAAGTAGTGCATGCTTCAGGGATGAGGGGAACTTAGTGATTATAATTGTGGTATGGCAGTATCATTAAAGTAAAAAGATCTGGAATATAAAAGTATTTGTGGATTAAAACATTTAATACCAAAAATATTTTTTACTGTAATTAGTGCATAGAAAATGAAAAATAATTTTAAAGTATCCTGTTACTAGCTGGGCATGGTGACACATTCCCGTAATCCAGCACTGGGAGGCCGAGGCAAGAGGACTGCAGTTCAAGCCCAGTACGGGGCAGCTTAGCAACTTAGTGAGACTCTGTCCCAACACAGAAAACAAAAGTCATGGGAATGCAGCTCAGTGCCAGGGCCCAAGTCTCAGTAAGGAGACAAAAACAACAAACGAAAAACCCGCAGGAGAAAAAAAATAAAGAAAATTCCACACCAGGAAACTATGATTTATGCACAGTGTTATGAAAAACATTATATCAATTTCTCTCCAGGTTATGTAGATGTTATATATGAGCCGTAAATGAATTTCATACTTAGATTCCCTCTACAAAATAACACATTATGGATATGTACATATTCCAAAATCCAAAATACCTCTGTTCCCAAGTATTTTAGAAAAGGGATACTCAATCTGTACTAAGAGTCAGGATTTGTTGGAAATAATCAATCTTGAACTAATTTTAGTAAAACCAAAACAAATAGTACCACAGTAATACTACTGCTGTGCCGTGAAAAGGTAGGTATTAAAATGAGAACTTCACTATAAATACTTTAATCATGTCTCGTGTTGATAAGTATTTTTGAAATCAATCTTGAAAACAAAAACTTCATAAAAACTGATAAATGATTTATTGTTAATAGCACTGTTAATAAGCTTTTTTGGAGGATGTCATCTTTAGAAAAGATACCATTTGCAGATCCTCTATGTAGAAGACTCCACCAAAAGACTTCTAGAATTAATAACTAGATTCTGTAGTGTAGCAGGATATAAAATCATTACTCAGAAAGTATTAGCATCCCTGCACACTACTAATAAACTCATGGGAGAGAAATTAGGGAAGTAATACCTTTCACAGTAGCATCAAGAAAAACGAAATACTTAGGGATTAAGTATTTAACCAAGGAAGTGAAAGACCTGTACAATGAAAATTACGGTACTCTGGAAAAGGAGATTGATTAGGGCACCGGCAAACAGAGCGATGTACTCCGTACCTGGACAGCAGAGTCGGAATGACCAGGCTTCCAGAGCTGTTGCAGAGCTCTAACACACTCGCAGCCGAAGTACCAACAGCACACCTCACGGAAGCAGAGAAAACAACCCTAAAATTCAGATGGAGCCAGGAGAGACCTAGAATAGTAAGAACAATTCTGGGCAACAAAGGGCCAGACGGGGGAGGGGTAGGAGGGTGGGGAGAATCACAATCGCTGCCTTCAAGGTTTACAACACAGCTACCATGATATTGGCAGAAATCATGTTATTGGCAAAAACCAGACTGTTGATCAATGGAAAAGAGTAGAGGAGGCAGAAAAAACTCCAGGTACCTTCTCTTTGACAAAGGGGCCAAATTCTTTCTCTGGAGGAAAGATGCCTCTTTAATGAACGGTGCTGGTAGAACTGGCTCCCCACATGCTGAAGAAGACACCCAGATTCCTAGCTCTCACCATCCACTAAACTAAAATAAAAATGGGTCCGATATTTAAATAATTTGACAGAAATATTTGCTGGAAGACAAAGTAGCTAAAATACTTTTTTTTTTTTTTTTTGAGGCAAGGTCTTGCTGTGTAGTGCAGGCCTTGGACTCGCTCATGTAGCTCAGGCTGGCCTCAAACTCACAGTGATCCTCCTGCCTCAGCCTCCTGAGTGCTGGGATTACGGGTGAGTGCCACCATGCTCAGCTTTGTAAAACTCTTGGAGACATAGGCGTAGGCCAAGAATTTCTGAACAGAACCCTGGTTGCACAGGAAATAACAACAGGAAGCAGCAAATGGAATCACATCAAATTAAAAAGCTGCTATACAGCAAAGAAAACCACCAACAGAGTGGGGAGACAGAGTGAGTGAGAGTGAGGAAACACAACTACTCCGACAAAGGACTAATATCTAGAATATATTTAGAAAACCTCAAAAAATTAGAGCCCCCAAATTTAAAAGCCCAATAAAAATAGGCATCTAAAATGAATAGATGAACAGAATAGACACTTATCAAAAGGAGAAGTACAAATGGCCAATGAATACATGAAAAAATATTCAACATCACTGGCTATTAGAGAAATGCAAATTAAAACAATACAAGATTCCATCTCTGGAGTCTTGGACACTCTGGAAAGTGTCTATTGGCAGGAAATTAAACAATAACAACAGTAGACAGTAACAGATGCTGGAGAGGCTACAGGGAAAAAGGATCTCTTCTTTGTTGATGGCAGTGAAAACTGTACAATATATGGAAATCAATATGAAGGTTCCCCAAAAAGCTAAAACTAGAAGTTGCCATTGGACCCAGATATTAGCTTGTAATCGCTAGTATTTTAAAAATACTGAGAAAATGACTTCTGAGCAGAAGTTGCTTGTTCACTTTACCCTTTGATGTGGTTAGAACTGTTGGTCGCTAACTTCAGCCCTCCTGGGACCCTGTATTGGAGGAGCCATTGAAGCTGGAGACCAGTGACACATTTGGGACAGAAGCAAGGCCAGCTCTGAGGGCATGGAGAGTCCACAGAGAGTCCCATAAACAAGCTGACCCAGCTGGAGGAGGCCAGGGGCCCGGGCCAGCCAGGCAGCCCAGTCGCCGGGCAGCAGGGCTGAACCTGACATCCTCCTCCTGAGGGTATAAATAACCGAGCTTTGATGGCCCACAAGTTCCTTCTCTCCCATCGGGAAGGAGGGCTCTGTCTGACCTCAGCTTTTGGCTGTTTTCTTTATTTTCCCATCCTCTTGCCATCCTTCCCCTTGGGAACATGGAAAGCTGTGCTGACATGCAGCACTTGGTGCTGAACCCAGACCAGGGTGGCAGAAATGGTGGCTGGGGACACTGCTCGTGTGTGCACGCACCGGGAGGAAGCACTGGCAGAGGACGGTGGTCATCCCGGAGTGTATGGACAGTGACGTCAGCGGGGCTTAAACTTGGGCCATAGAAACGGGCTTCAGAAAAGCCACAGAGCGTAATAGGCTTGAGAGAAGCGACAGACAGGAACGGGCTTCCAGGAAACAAAAGGGAAGCAAATCTGTACTGATTTTACCAGTTGTTAAACGTGGAGTGAACAAGTTCTCAAGAACCACAAGCGTGTATTCACTCTGCTTTTGTGGACTTGCGTTAGGAAGTGCTTCAGCAGTTGTGAGTTTGTTAGGGTGATCACAGAGGATTTGGCTCCGAGCACTGTCTGAAAATCAAGTGCAGAGCGGGGTAAAAAGCTGGGAGAACAGCGTCCACCTTGGTAAACCTCACTGAGCCACCAGCGACAACTCCTGCCTGCTCAGTTCAGGGAAAGTTTTGCTACACCACAGGCTGCGATTTCCACCCTTTGTGAAGGAGAGTCACCCCTTGAGTTAGCTCTTCCACATTTGGCCTTTGAAAGTACAAATCAGTGGTGTGCAAAGGCTTCAAGAGCCCACAAAAACCAGGCCGCCCGGCTGAGCAGATCCGGTTCACGCAGACTTAGCCCTCCTGCGTGCAGGGGCCGCACGGGCTCAGGTTATTCATCCAGGTCTGGAGGGCGGGAGGACACATTGCAGGGGCAGAGGTGTGAAGTGGCCCTGCCTCCTCCACAAGCCGCGGCAGCCCCCCTGCCAGGCAAAGGGGTGCCGCAGCTCGGGCGGCTTGGGGTGAAGTGGTCCTGGTTTGTGGTTTTCTAGTTTTTGGTCAAAAAATTCTCACAGAAGACAATTTCAGATAACCAATATGATAACAACTAACCTGTGAAACTTCTAAAAGTTCAACATTTGGCTTTCAGAGCTGGTGATGCCTGGCTCCAGCATAGCACTGCCTCACTGTGGCTTTGTGGTGAGTCTGGGTAGCCGGTGGTGTAGATTCTCAAACCCTGTTGTTTTTCAAGGTTGTTTGCTTCTGGAGTACTTGCTTCGAATGCGCAATCAGCGTAACACTACATTTACTAATGTAGTGTTTTTCTGTTTTAATCTCAGATCACATTTTAGTTTTCAGTTCACTGACACTACACCATTGGCTAAATTTCTTGAGTTTGTTTGTTTGAGAAAAAACAGTACATTTACATACTTAGGAGGAAGTGAAAACTGCAGTGTAGAGCAAGGCTAGGGGCAAACCTCAGCACAAATCTCTCCGGACCTCTGCGGACTTTTAAAGGGTTGTGTAACAGGAAGAAACTGCTGCTTTCTGCTCCTCTCACTGCCTCCCCCAGGCCCCCAGGCAGGACAGGGAACCAGAGAGCTCGGCTGAGCCCGGAGCTTGGCCCCGAGGGGGAAGTGGGAGAATCGGTGTCGCTTGTGTGTGGCTTGTGTCTGCTGCAAAGGTGAAGTGCTATGGTTCTAACGCAATGCAGTGTTGATGGACCTCATACCGGTTCTTAAGGGTTGTTAAACCTGGGTCACCATGGTCGAGATGTGAAATGGTAAGAATGAGCGTCTTGGGCCGTGGATTTAGCTCAGTGGCTTAAGCGCCTGCCTGGCAAGCTCGAGGTCGTGAGTTCGATCCCCGGTACCAAAAAAAAAAAAAAAAGAATGAGCGTCTTTGTGTCTGATCTTTTAAAATGTGTCTGGTTACCAACTCGACAAGGGGTGGATTGGAACGGTTGATCCGTTGTGTCAACTTGAGAAGGTTGGGAGCTCCGTTGAGTGACCCCTCAGGGAGGCTGAGGTACTCGCTTTGTAGATATCGTTATACTGTGACAGAGGCGGGCACAGACGGTGCACATGCTGCCCCCACCCCGGGGAGCCTGCTTACAAGGCAGGAGAGAAAAGGAGGCTTATGCTTCCCCTCCTTTGCACCTGCTGCTTTTCATGTCTTTCACTGCCTTGAACCGTTGCTCCCTCGGTGCCACTGGACAGGCTTCTGTTTCCCACGCCTCCGTCCATCAGAGTGCTTCTGCAGGATGCAGACACATTAAAGCATGTTCCTCAGGCGCAACACGTCGTCCCTGGCTCTCCTTGGGGGTTAATCCAGCCATCCCCGGTAGATGGGTGTCACTCACATCCCTGAGCTTGGCTCCCTGTGCCGGGACCATGCTTCAGTGGACACTTTCTGGGGATTTATCTTTGCTTCTGCTCGCACTGGCGAAGTGGCTAAACGTGTCACTGCTCATTGCTTGGATGCTTTTATTACCTTGGCTGCCTGCAGGTGCTTAAGACTGACAACGGCCCAGCATTTACAAGAGCTGCTTTCCAAAGGTGTGTAAGAATTTTCATGTTTCTCCGACCACGAGCGTCCCTCATAACCCTCACAGCTCCGACCACGAGCGTCCCTCATAACCCTCAACATCAAGGAATTGTTAACACGCTCACTGTACACTTAGAAGTCAATTACAAAAACAAAAGGGAGACTCATTCCTCACAAGATTTACACCTCAGAATAGACTTTACTTGATGGTATGTACGTCTAACGTTTTAAATCCTGCTAGGGATGGGCCTACAGTCAGGTAAAAGAAAAAAAGTTAGGGAGGCTTCTTTAGAAAGACCTTTGTACTGGACAGTGGGAGAGACCCAGCCCAGAGCTAATTTGGGGTAGAGGGTATGCGTGTGTCTTTCCAGAGAACACTGAATGTCCTATCTGGGTGCCAGAGCGTGCTCTCCAGATATATCATGGACCCTTACCCAGAGAAGGAGTGGACTCCACCTCTTAAGAAGCAGATGCTCAATCCTACGACGCTGATGCCTCGGAAACTGCTCTAAAGTCAATAGATAGGGATGGGGCTAGACCCAACCTGGGGCCGATTGAAGGAACTGACCCAGAATGCCCAAGATATGGTAACCAAAAGTAGAGTCAAAGGTCTGAGTAGGTGGTAGAGTGCTTGGAGATAACAGAGCTGAAACTTACATGAAAGAAGGGGACACAATAATTACCAGTACTCTTTTTTTTTTTTTTTTTTTTGCGGTACTCTGGATCGAACTCATGACCTTGCGTTTGCCAGGCAGGTGCTTGTGCCACTGAGCTAAAATCCCAGCCCATTACCAGTATTCTTAAGACAAAATAAACACAAAAATTATATTTTAATTGCAGATAAAAGATTTTATTCCCTTCAGATTCTTCTTATAAGAGATCTTGGCTAATCCACTGACAAGAAATTCTGACTAGTCTATTTATAATTACAAACTAAAGTTATAAGAGAGCTACCGTAAGTCAGTTTGGTCAAAAATATATTTGACTGCATTCTGATTTCATAAGATGTTTGGCTGTTTGTCTAGTCTGTTTAGCTGTGTACTTATTTGTCTGCTTGTCCATTCTGGGAACAGCTGTTTTTCAGTTGAGCTCAACAATTTTTTCTCTTTTCCCTTTTTTTTTTTTTTTTTGCATTTTTGAACCATTTGTTCATAGTTGAATTTGGCTCATTGATTTAAAAAGTGTACTTCCACCTGGGTTGTCATCTGGTCAAAGTGATACCAAATTTAGTTTTCTCATAGGTCATCAAAAATTGTTAAGATAATGAAACAAAAGTCCCTTAGGTTGGGGAGAAATTATTGGACAGAACTCTGATTGATGAATAAGAAAGCAGCTACCTGGAAATGTTATTCAGTTCTTGTTCGTTGATAGAAGGTGCCAGTGATCTCCACATCCTTAGTAGAGACCCCAATAAATGTTATTAAAATACATTATTATAATATGTTTACATTGCTCTTTCATCAAAGAGTTAAGTTTTCCAGACAATAAGGTTTTTGATTTATTTTTTTAAATGCAAATGCCTGATTTTTAAAAAAATTTTTATTATTTTGAAGGTAATGAAGTACAATAGAACAAGACAGAACAAAGCCAATTGAGACAGTGCAGTGAAACTGGTACAGAACATCACAACAGGTTACTGGGATAACAGTAATAGGTACCATAGTATATCTTGTTATCTTCACAATAGTTGTTCTTTCAATCAGGTATAGAAAAATCAAACCAAATAGAGAACATTATAGAACTTATCAAAACAGAATATTGAATAGAGCAATACAATTAATTAGAACAAAGCAAAACAGTGATAGCAAATTTGCCTTCAAAGAGATGGTAGAAGGAAATCCCCCTATTTGCTATATTGCATATGGTCAGCCTCCCAAGAGATGCTCAGACCTCTGGCTCCCATTTGCTAATGGAGGGGGTGTTTGATTCTCAGTGCACTGGTAGGCTCACGGCTGCTTACCAGGGAGGTGAGCAGGTTGCTTGGTTTCCCAGCGCCCTAAGTTCCCACATGGCGTGGATCCGGGAGGCGCTGGCTGGTTCTCCCCCTGGGGTGGCTGCTGCTTGCCTGAGCCATGGCTGTTTACCAGGGTGGCAGGCTGGTTGCTTCGGTTTTTTATTTAAAGATGCTCTGGTACAAAGGTTTTCATGGGGGGCTGGGGATTTAGCTCAGCGGCATAAGCGCCTGCCTTGCAAGCAGGGAGTCGTGAGTTCGATCCCTGGTACCCATTTAAAAAAAAAACAAAAAAAAAAACAAAGGTTTTCATGGACAATTGCTCGTGATTGTTATCATTTTTGTAGTGTATTGAATGTATTCATGCCTGAAGACATACAGATCTTCTAAAGTGTGGAGAATTGCTTATAGTGATAGACTTTTCTTTCAGATTCAGACCCTGCCTTTACAAAAACTAATATGATGTACACTCCATTAAAGGACAGCAAGTGAGGTAACAGTGCCTTATGTATTAGGTAGAGATGACAGATTAAAATGGTTATATTATGTCAAAAGGGAAATTTATGTTATGAAATGTCATCATGATTGTTGTGCTACAATATTATATATGGCTTTTAATTTCTGATTTTTTGCGTAAAATATGTAACCATTAACGTTCTATAGGGATTCAAATATTAGAACATCTATGGTTGTTAGAAAATTTACTTTATGTTCTAAGGTGTTTGATATTTAGATAAGATAGTAATATTAAGCATACTGCCTTCATTGCAATGTAGTCTCATTAACCTTCTCTTCTGGATGTTCAATAGCTGAGATTTGGAGACAAAAAACTAGAACGATAGACGGGCTAGGAGGACAATCAACATTTTCTCCCCAGCCCTTTGAGGACGATGAGGAACTGGGACAAAAGAGAACCTCTGCTGCAACATTCCTTAACTCAGTGAGTCCCTGGTCTGACCAAGAAGATTGTGGGGCCACAGAGGGAGGTGATGTATGATGTGTGGTGTGTTTAAGGAGAGTCACCAGGAGAGAAGAATTCTCCCAAGCTTTCACAGCAAGCAACTTGGTCAAGCAATGGCCGTGACTCATCTGAACGGCTGAAACTGACAGAAGGGCTAAGAGGTGCTATGGCTGCTTCCAAGGTCTTTCCTGAGGAGACTTAACTGACCTTGATAGATATCAAAAAATTAATTAATATAGGCTTCCCTTTAATTTGTTCTTGAATATCCATCAGAAAAGTATAACCACAAGAAAGAAAACTGTCTGCAGTGTCCTCCAAACACAGCTCCTCCAACTTCAACTGACCGCCCATTGCTTACAGCTACAAAACAGGAGAGAGGGAGATGTGGGAGTTGCGAAAGCTGGAAATTGATCACATGTGTGGGGGCGAGGCAGGGCTGGTCTGAAAAACAAGCTGCTCCAGTCCAAGGTTTTAGGCCAAGGGGTGTCATGTGACACCAACCTGAAAAAATGTATAAATAGGTGTGCTGTGGTGGCTGAGCAGTTCCTGTTCCTCTCAGCTGGGGAGAGGGCTCCAGCTGTATATTGTCCATCCAATATTTATTTTTCCATCCTCTCACCATCCTTTCCCCAGGGAACAAGAGCTGTGCTTGTCACGGCAAGAGAAGACAGTGCTTCCCAAATGCACAGCTTCAGTGACACATTGCCAACAATCAGGCTCCACAGTCTAACGGCACAGCCGGCGATGAACTCATCAATGGATTAATCCAGTCACCGTCACAAGGGCCACCTATGAACACACGGGTCCTTTGAGGAGCGTTTTAGATTTAGCCCATCACGAAATCTCATTGAAAAGGAGCTGCACTCATTCCCAGTCCATGGCTTTGGCAGAACCCTCCAGAGAGCTGCTTTTGCAGAGAAAACAACTTGACGTGAAATCTAGGAGAGACATTGTCTACAGGAAGGAGGGGATAGGGTTATTCACTTGTCTGGGTGAACACAACCAGATACCTGTTAGAAGAATTACTCTAGAAGGGCTCCCACATCAGTAGAGGCAGATTGCAGGCTGATGGAACAACGGAAAGAGACGGAAGACATTGGTTGTTCTTCACTCTGCGCCAGTCTGCTGTATGAACCCACCAATCTGGGGCTTCTGATTCTTTATCTTGGAACCCCATGTCACCAGCTGCAATGATTTGTGGTGAGATAACATGGGGCATGAAGGACACACGCAGTCTCCCCAAAAGACCCTTTATACAGTTAATTGATGTACCAGAGGCAAGAAATATTTCCTCATTTCAAGAGGGTTCCCTCAGGTCAGATATCTGCTTGCTTCATATGGTCATTCATGGCTGCTGCCTGGCAGGAGGGTAAACAAATAGGGCAGTGGGAGAGCCTGAAATTCGAGTGATATTGGATTTTGAACCTCTTCCTTTTAAAATGTAGAGATCGAATGAGCCGTAATTTCGCACGATTCCTACTGAAGATTAATGAGCACGAAAGTACAAAGGGTGCATGGTCCAAGTCTAGAGAGGTTTGAAGGATGTTTTAGAGACCAGTGGGCCTAACCGGACTACACTCAGTGAACTCCGGGCAGCGAGCAGGGCCCAGAATCCACCCCTGGGTCCTGACCATGCGTGCCTCTGCAGAATCCCAGCGCACCGGACAAACTTGGAGCTTTGCTCCCAGAGGAACCTTGGACTACAGCAGATTATCTGTGCTAGCTTGAGGGAGATTCAGTGACTGCCTCACCAAAACAAAAGATCTCAGCTGGCTACAGTCAGTGTGGTGAGTATGCCCCTAAAATAGAGGTGGACAGTGGGTAAATAGGGCCAGTAGTAAAGCTGCCTCCAACTAACTGTAAGTCTGACAAGAGTGACGGTGACCCCTTCCTACACAGAGAAAACATCAGGCAGAGTGAGGAGTGTGCCGAGAAGGACTCCCCCAACTTGAAGAAAATCAAAAGGGCTTATAAGACACACAGGCACACAATAGGGACACAGTAGGGCCTCAGCCGACACAAACACTATAGACAGGGAGATTTGATGACCTGGAATAACCTGAAGATAAAGTACTAGCACGAACTAAAAGCTGACCTGCATCAATACTACTAGGCTTGTCAGCCCAGGAAGAATATAGGACTCACCCAACAGGCCCTGCAGCAGGAAGTCAGGTGACTGGCCCATGTGGGACCCAACAACTGGACAAACATCAACCCTACAGTAGGACACCAAAATACACACTACCAACAGCTGACACTAGAGGGTCTGAAGGACCAAACACTAACTCAAAAGGGGAAAATGGCAAAATGAAAAAGCAAAAGACAATCTCAAACATGCAGTGCACCAGAAGCAAGTACAGGAGCCATTGAAATAGAGGAGACCAAAAGTAACACACCGGAAATCTCTGAAAAGATAGTGAATGAAATAAATAAACAACTCCACAAGGCCATAGAGGGAATCAAATTAGATGTATTCTCCCATGTAAAGATAGAAGTAACAACCTTAGTAAAGGAGTTGCTGAGCGCAGCTAAAGAAGAAATAGAGAAAAAAGTACAGGAGCATGGGAAACTGATTGAAACCTTGAATGAACAATATAGAAAACAAGCAGAATTCATGAAACAAATTGAAAGAGACATCCAAAAAACAAAAAATTCTATTCAAAGTATGCAAAACTGTTTAGATGAAGCTGAGGATGGGGTTTCAGACCTTGAGGATAGGATCGCAATTAGTGATCATGAAAGGATAGAACTTTTAAAAATAACAAAGCAGCATGAAATGACAGTCCAGAAGCTTCAAGATGATGCCAAGAGCAACAATATAAGATTAATAGGCATCAGTGAAGATGCTAGACTCAATACAAGATGACATAAGTAAAATATTCACAGAAATAATAGCAAAAAATTTCCCAAACATGGGGAAAAATGCATTAAAGTGAGGCATATAGAATGCCAAACAGTCACAACCAACATAAATCTATACTAGACACATAATAATTAAGATCTCAGACCTACAACATAAAAACAGAATACTAAAACCTGTTAGAGAAAAGACACAAGTCATCTATTAAGGAAAGCCCATTAAAATCATAGCAGACTTTTCAGCATAAACCCTCAAGTCAAGACGTGCTTGGAGTGACATATTTCAAGCCCTGAAAGAAAACAACTTTCAACCCAGACTGATGTACCCAGCAAAACTTTCATTCAAATTTAATGGAGAAACAAGATACTCCCATGATAAAGAACATGAAGAAATTCACATCTACCAAATTAACCCTAGAAAGAGTATTGAAAGACATACTAGACAGAGATAAAAATGACCACAATCATGGGTACACATATATCACTGTGATATGAACTTTTAAGTTTTTCTGGGAAAATATCCAGGAGGGGAATAGCTGGGTTGAATGGAGCTTCCAATCCTAGTCTTCTGAGAATTCTCCATATTGATTTCCATAGTGGTTGTACCAGTATGTGTACCCATGTTCACAGCAGCACAATTTGTAATAGCTAAACCTTGGAAACAACTAAGATGCCCATCAACTGCAGAGTGGATGAAACAGATGTGGTATTTTTACACAATGGAATATTACTCAGCTATAAAAAAGGATGACCTTGATGCCTTCTAGGGAAATGGAGACAACTTGAGACTATCCTCATTAGTGAAATAAATAAGAATCATACTTATAAATATCACATTGTGTCTCCAGTGTAAAAAGTAATAAGAACTGTAGGAGTAATAAAACTCAAAATGTGTGATTGCTACTGTAAAAAAGAGGAAAAGAAAGTGCTCTAAAGGATATAACTGCATGTATGGTTAAGTGTGTAAGATGGAGGACCATATTACTGT
>PVJX010041004.1:0-14901 GCA_004027295.1 Dolichotis patagonum | reverse complement strand
CAATAGTGTTAGTTCTCTGAGATCTTCAATCCTAAGAGATATAAGTGAAGGGAGAGATACATTACCTTGTGAGTGAGTTTTCAGCTTTGTTCTGACCTCCAGAGCTTTGGTCCCCAAGCAGACTTTTCCCATTTGACCTTGAATTCTCAAAGTTAGAACCACCTGGAGAATAAGAGAAAGGGTTCAAACATAGGACATATACTTTAATGCACAGACCACAGCTTCTCTACTGGTAGCCTAGGAATTACTGGTAGTCCACATACTGCTTGCAAACAGTGGAAAGACTCATGCTGATGCCTGGGTGAAGTCCACAGGGGATACACAGAGGGGAAAAGTATTTCTTTCCCTTGGATGTCTTTACTGTAGAAAATATAACGAGTCTAGCTAGTCTAAGTTTGTTTTCTTAAGAATAGAGTATATTATAGGATAAATAGAACTATAAAATCTGAATATCTAAGTTTTATCACCAGCTTTTTATTAACCTATTATTTATCACCTATTATTTATTAACATTTTGACTTTGCACAAACCACCTGACCTCTCTTAATCTCAGTGCATGATCTGTCCTGCCTTCCTTACAGGTTTACTGCTGAGTATCAAATGAGTTGACAAGTAAGCACTTTAACAGCCACACAACATATTATAATAAAGACAGTGATCTTATTACTGTCTGTTGCAAGTGAGTTCAGTTCCATAGAGGAGAAAGGCAAAGGTCAGAGATCTAAAATTAGAAAGGGTCTAAGTGCTCTGGGAATAAGAAGTGCTTGTCATTGTCAACAAATTGCCTTGAAAACCAAAGAACCCAAGGGTGATCAACAAAAAAATATTTTGGGTAATTTGTTAATCCAAGATAAACCTAAAAAGGAAAATTAATCTGCCAAGAGCTTCTTTGCTCCTTAAAAGCCAAACTTGTTGTCAACAGGGGACAACATGAAGAAGCCACAGAGAGTGGCCCTGAAGCAAGGCCAGCAAATTGCTGTAGCTGCTGGTTTCAAACAGGAGCCTAAAGAGAATTCTTTCTGTGGTCTGTTGGCCATTTCAGAACTTTGGAAATGTAATGGTCAATTCATCAGAAAGAAATAGCAGGTGAGTGTGGCAGACTTTCTGTGGCCTGCAGGAGAGAGACCCTGGTGCATTGGGACCTGCACCATGTGGTTGACTTGGGGTGCTGGAAGAACAAGGAACTCCTCCCCTCTCTGGGCGTGGCTGTGAGACTGCTGGTGCGCGGGCTGACAGTCAAACATCTCATGTCATCCTGTCCCCTGCCCCATGTCCTACCCCCCCCCTTAGCAAATGGGAGCCAGTTAACTATACATCTTGTGAAAAGATTGGCTATGTTATTTAGTATGAGCTCCCCGTATGCAGATATGGACAACCATTTGGAAGAAACAAGAAACAATATGACACATACTGAAGATCTCTGGTTGTCTAGCTTTGAAACTTGTGCTTTCTTATGTCCCGTTCTGTTCTGTTTTGTTTTGTTTAATTTTACCCCCGTTAAAATAAAATTAAAAAAAAAAAAAAGAAGCCACAGAGATATGTGACATCAATATACAAATTATGGGAAGGAGCCCAGGAGGCATGAAACACTGCCAAAGAATTCTGCTCTGAAGACTATTACTAAACATGGATTTGTTAAACACGTATCCATAAACTAGAAAAAAAAACCTGCTGAAAAATAAAACAAACATTTGAAACATGAAAATAGTTACACTTCAATGCTGCCAATCACCAAACCCTATGGACTGAATGTTCATGCCCTTCCCATTCATATGCTGAAATCCTAAACCTCAAGATGCTGACAGTAGGAAATGGAACTTTTGGGGAGCATTTAGGTGATGAGAGAGGGGGCCCGCCACAATGGGATTAGTGCCCTTATAAAGAGGAGGCAGAGTCCCCCCTGTTGCTGTGTGAAGATACATAGAAAAGACTGCCCTAGGTAAACAGCAGTGTGCCCTCAGCAGAAGCTCAATCTGCCAACAGCTTGATCTTGGACTTCTTAGTCTTCAGAAGCATGAGAGGCATATCTGTTGCTTACCAGCCACCCTTGGTATTCGGTTAAGGTAGGCTCAATGGACTAAGACGCAAAGGCCTTTCAGTTTTGCTTTGGAAATGCCTTTCGAATCGATGTATTGCTATTCTCAACATCACTGTGCTAATCTAGGTTACTAACATCTTTCTCAAATGTCTACAACATTCTTTATTAGTCTTCCAACTTCTTTTCTCACCCTCCATACATTCCAACCCAATCTCCATACCACAGCTGAGACATTTTTTGAAAAATTTTCTCTGATCACATCACTTTAGATCTTTTACAGACTCCCCACTAAATAAGCCCAAGAGCCTCTGTATAGTTGTATACTGAGAGCCTCCTCAGTCTCCTATCACCTTGCCAGCCATATCACTTAGCAGCCTCTGGCCACTATCTCTTTACTGCTACAGTAGTTACTACAGCTGGGCAAAGTCTCCCCCAAAAACTAGCTCCCCTCTCTCCCACGTGCCTGAGACAGTTTATCAGTTAATTCCCACTCATCCTGTGGGTCACCAAACTTTCTAAATGGTCAGAATGAATGTCCCAGCCCTGAAGTGGCCCACTGTGCTATCTGTATCACTGAAAGCTCTGAAAGGTTCGCCATCGCTGTCCTAGGCTTTGCAAGCCATGTATGATCTTGGTCTCAGCTACTCAACTCTGCCATGATAATGCAAATGAAGTTTTATTTATGGATCCTGAGATCTGAATATAATTTTTACACATCATACATTTTAGTCTTTTCAAACACTGTTAAATGTAGCCTGCCAGGCACTGTGGCACATGTCTATATAGTCCCAGCTACTGGAAGTTCAGGGCCAGCCTGGCAGCATAGCAAGACTCTGTCTCACAAGTAAGGAAAGAAAGAAGGGAGCGAGAGAGCAAGGGGAGGGAAAGAATGAAAACCATTCTTAGCTCACGAGCTGAATAAAGCCAAATTCGCATACAGGTGTGTGCCACCATGCCCAGCTCAAGTGTTCTGAGAGCTCCCTGTACTTCACCCAGCCTGGCCTCAATTGCTCAATTTCTCCCCCTTAGTAGATTAAGCTTACTGAGTAGGAGACTGTGCCTGCCTTACCCACGAGCACGCTACGCAGCACATTATAAATGCTGCAGTCACTCAACTCAAGAGAAAAGATGAAAGGGACCTAAATCACCCGTGAGCCATATCCAAGTTAATAGCCAAGTTCAAGCCCATAGCATTCTTTTGGAATATCTAAGGTAATCTTCCCATTGTCTTCAGCATACAACAAACACAAGAAAGGGAAAACAGAATAGGTTTTTTTCTGGGTTCTTTTATTTGTTTTTTAGTTCTTTTAAGACAGGATCTCCCTACATAGCTCAGGTTGGTCTCAAATTTAATATCTTCCTCCCTCAGTCTCCTAGGTTCTGAGATTATAGGTATGCATCACCATGTCTGAGTACAAAAAATTTTTGAAAGTTTTACTATTCTGTAGTTACTTAGTATTTTCTGCTCAGTTCTGCTCAGCAATCCCAGCACTCAGAAGGCCGAGGCAGGAGGATCACCACCAATATAAGGCCAAAACAAAAAAAAAAAAAAGGTTTTTTGAACTAAATGCCAAATTATATTCCATTCCCTTATTTTATTATAAGCTATAGAGCTTACAGAACTAAGTTTTTAAACTAATGAACAGGATCCTGGAACATCTACTAGAATGGCTGAAATTTTAAAAACTAGTCAGGGATGGTGGCATACAGCTGTGATACAGCCAGCACTTGGAGGCTGAGGCAAGAGGACTGTCTCAAATTCAAGGACACAATGAATTACATAGTGAGACTCTGTCTCAAAAAATAACGGAAAGCTGGGACCCCAGAGGACTTCTCAGCACAAAGAATAAACTTTAATGCACTCAAATTTATTTTTTATTTATTTGTTTTTTTAAGAGATGTAGTCTCAAATGTTGTCCAGGCTGGCCTCTAACTCCTGAGCTCAAAGGATTCTCCTAGCTAAGCCTCCCAAGTGGCTTGGACTATACACATGGGCAGTAGCACCTGGCTTTATGTGCTTCCCTACCCCAGGGCTGGGGATTGACCCCAGAGCCTTCAAGCTGAGCTGTATCATTGGCCTCTCTAAAATTTCATTTTTAATTTTGAGACGGTCTTACAAAGTCACTTGCAGTCCTGCTGCCTCAGGCTCCCAGAGGCATGCTCTATCACATCCAGCTTAGATCTTAGTTTTTAATATAGCTCACCAATAAAAGGAACCACAACTTCTGGAAACTATGGTTATTTTAGACCAGAACAGGAAATATACAAAACAACAAACAAAC
This sequence comes from Dolichotis patagonum, assembly GCA_004027295.1. Taxonomy (NCBI): domain Eukaryota; kingdom Metazoa; phylum Chordata; class Mammalia; order Rodentia; family Caviidae; genus Dolichotis; species Dolichotis patagonum. The sequence continues at coordinate 10,581 of PVJX010041004.1, read as the reverse complement.
AAAAAAAGAACCTTTTTGTTTTGTTTTGGTTTCTGCACTGGGAATCGAACTCACGACCTTTTGCTTGCTAGGCAGCCAGAGTGCTGCTGAGCTATATCCCTGGCCCCAGACTGACCCATCCTGCAGTACCAAAGAAGGCAGTCAAAGAAACAAAACAGTCGGGGGCTGGGGATTTAGCTCAGCGGCATAAGCGCCTGCCTTGCAAGCAGGCAGTCGTGAGTTCGATCCCTGGTACCGATTAAAAAAAAAAAAAAAAAAGAAACAAAACAGTCACAATGATGGGGCTACTTCAAAGGAACACAAGAGCCAACCGAAAGAACATATAATACCAAAGTGGGACCTATGTGAGCAACAAAGTAAATAAAGTATATTTTGGGTTATAACTCAGTGTGTAAAATAAATATCTACCAGTTTGTGCTGACATAAGTAAATAGCCAAATAAAAAATAAATGGGAAAGAAGAGGTACATCTTAAATGAAAAATACCGAATAATTTATCTAGGTAGTTCCACCTTCAAGGAGGTAGAACACAACTCCCTAACTCCTTAAGTAAGGGGTTGAACATAATGACTTCCTTCCAAAGAAAATGAGAGAGAGAGAAAAAAAAAAAAAAAAAAAAACAGAGCGAGAACAAAAACTTTAGAGTGGAGAAATCTGACAAACACTTCCTCAGCCAGCTGGTCAAGGTTTGCATCAAAAGTGATAAATCATGTTAATAAACATCCTCTTGATAGCCAGGCACGGTGGTGCACACCTGTAACCCCAGCTACTTGTGAGGCAGGGAGCTCATAAACTCGCGGCCAGCCAAGGCAACACGGCAACTCTGCTCTCACAAAAGTAAAATAGCATGTATCTTTTTTTTTTTTTCTCCTTTTTTTTTTTTTCTTCAGTACTGAGGATAGAACCCAGGGCCAGAGCATTGACCTACATCCCCAGCTTTTTTAAAAAAGATTTTTATAACACAGTCTTGCTAAATGGCCAAGTAGCCCAGGGAGCACTGTGCTACATGTGCCCCCCACCCCTAGCGCTAGAGATCGAATCCAGCACCTGGTACACAAGGCGAGCAGCCCACCGCTGAGCTGCAGCTCTCTATGTTGCCCAGGCTGTGTTCGAACTTGTTATCCCTGTGCCTCAGCCTCCCAAGTAGTAGGGCACACCACCCAGGCTCACTCCAGATTCTTTTTTAATTACACTTTACTGTAGCATCAGCAAAGAAACTATCTGAAGTTGGCAAAGACTGGGTAGCATTTTCATGTGAAATGTTACAATTTCATATATTTTGTTTTTCGATTTAAATCTACATGCAGAAACTGAAATACAAGAAAAGAAAAATGCAAAAACAGCTAGAAAAAAAGGCAGTATCAAGTTGTAGAACACAGATGTGCTCTTTAAACTTAATATGCCTACCTGGAAGCAAATGAAAAGACAACTACCTAATAAATTAACGGACTGTCAGAAACAGATTGAGAATCCTTATTTCTATTCAGTGAACGAGAACAAAACAAAGTTAAAAATAAAAGCTCTACATGTTTCTGTATTTTGTTTAGCAACAGAGGCTATAAACTCATGAAAGCCAACAATATATTCTGATCTATCTGTTGTCATTTTTTTTTTGTGATATGCTTACTGGCACATTTTATCTTCAATGATCACTCCAGATTCCTTTTTTTGAGACAGTATCTCACTGTATAGTTCAGATTGGGCTTGAACTCACTATGCAGCTCAGGCTGGCCTTGAACTCGTGAAGATTCTCCTGCCAGTCTCCCAATTGCTGGGATTACAGGCATACACCACCATGCCCAGCTTCTGTACTCTTATATCCACTTCCCTGCTTCATTTTGTTCATCTCAGTAAACAGCATCATCATTCAACATTCAACTAGCTGCTCAGAATAAAAACCTAGGACTTCAGATTCATCTTTTTACTGGGGGACACAGGTGTTCATTTTTTTTAAGAGAAGGTCGGGCTATGTAGAACTCACTGTATATTCCAGGCTGGTTTGAATTTGTGGCAGTCCTCCTGCCCTAGCCTCCCAAGTGCTGGGATTACAGGTGTGCCCCCATCACACCCTGCTCAGATTCCTCTTTCTCCCCACTCATACCCACATCTAACTCATCAGCAATTCAGGCAAGTTTGACCTTCAAAAATATACCCAAAGGTTCTCACCAAGAGTAGAACAGCAGTTTCCTTTCTGTTCTCCTGCTGTGTGCACCCCTACAGTTAGTTTTCCATTTAGCAATCAGAATAAATTCTGAAACAAGCTGTATTAGAAATCAGATGAAGTAACTTCAGGCAGCTTCCCATCACACTCCGATAAAATCCAACCGCTAAGGGGTTAGAATGCTTTACCTAACTGGACCGGACATAAGACCCCTCCAGCCTCACTCTCTTTGACCTTGCGACTCACTGCTCACTCAGGGCTTGCTCTGCTGCTCCTGGTCTGGTCTGGAATATGCTTCCTCGAGATCCCTGCACTCATCACTCCTTCACTGAATCCAGGCCTTCGTGCAAAAGTCCAAAGCTCTCTGTGACACTTCATCAGCGGCCCCACCTGAGCACATTACTGCAGAGGCTCCAGAACCTTCTCACTTCACAGACCCTCCCACTGCAATATTTTTTTTCAAGACACCTCTGGACAAAAAGTAATATATCTAACTTTTGAGTTTTAAGTAGTTGGGCCCAAATAAATTAATAAGACTTAAATCCTAATAAAAGCAGTGTGAGAAAAAAAACACACATAAGTAGAAGATCTATCATTTGTTTCCTTTCCTTTTTTTTTTTTTTTTTTAAAGACAGGATCTCGCTACATAGTGCAGGGTAGCCTTGAATTCACTGTGTATCCCAGGCTGGCCTTGAACCTGTGGTGATCTCCTGCCTTAGCCTCCCCTCTGGAGTGCTGAGATTATAGGTGTGCACAAGCAGGCCTGGGTTCCATGTCAAATTAATCACAACTATTCACTAATGTGTACCCGTTGTACCACACAACTTCTTGGACCTTGGAATCCAGCTGGACACCACATGCAACGATCCACATGATTTATGCACAGTATGGAAGAGTTTTTCTAATCCAAAATGCTAACTTTTTGCAAACTGACACGATGCCACAAGTGGGTAATTCCACATCATGAAACTTTTTTCATGCACAAATTTAAAAATACTCTATGCAATTACTTTCTGGCAATGTAGATGTACATGAAACAAAAATGGATTTTTTAATTTTTTGATATTTTGAAACAGGGTCTTGATAAATTTTCCAAGCTGGTCTTGACCTCACAATCCTCTTGCTTCAGCCTCCTAAGTGCTAGCTATCATTACAGGCATATACCACAAAAGCTGGTTTTGAAAGCTAAATGAATTCTGTGCTCAGGCTTGGTTTCCATCCTTAAGATATATCATTGTGTATATATAAATATTGGAAAAATCTAAAAAAAAAAAAACCCCAGTCATAAACATTTCTGGTCCCAAGCATTTTGGATAAGGGATACTCACAACAGTCACCAAAAATCCAGGTCTGCAAAGATATAACCTCATCAAAAGGAAAGCAACATCACCTGCTGTTGAAACTATGAACTATCATGAGCTAGACGTTTATCTGGCTTTCAACAAATCTCTGTTTACCCAGAAGATTACATATAAATTTGTCACGGTGTTCCCATCTCACTGCAGAACCCCAGGGTGCTCAGCAGGATGTTGGGAACCTCAGCCCCAGCTTTGAAATTTTTCTTTCCTCTAAGTACTAGTACCATTTGATACTAAATCTTTTTTTCTTTTCTTTCTTTTTCTTGTTTTTTTTGAGATAGGGTCTTGCTCTGCAGTTCAGGCTAGCCTTGAGCTCTTTGTAGCCTAGGCTGGTCTTGAACCCACAATGATCCTCCTGCCTCAGCCTCTTGAGTGCTAGGGTTACAGGCATGTGCCACCACACCTGGTTTAATACTAAATTTTGGGGGCTGAGGATTTAGCTCAGTGGCATAAGTGCCTGCCTGACAAGCACGAGGCCATGAGTTTGATCCCTGGTACCAAAAAAAACCCAAAAAAAACAAAAAGCTAAATCTTGTATATGCTCACATTAGACTTACAATAAATGTTATATGGACTCAAATACAATTTTCTATATCTATATATCTATTTGGATGCCATTTGCACTAAAATGTAAGCCCCAAGAGAGCAGTATTGGTCTTTAGCCATTTCCCCGAGAAGCAGCGTAGCGTCTGGCACACAGAGGCACTCGATGTATTACGTGTATGACTGTATCAGGAAACTTAAACTGAGGTCTTCTTGTACCATGATCTTCCTGTGTGACTTGATTAATTCACTTCCTCATCACTGGGTAGAGGAGGTACTTTAACATAAATAGCTCATGTGGCTTTGGGGAGTTTTTGGTTTTTTTCTTTTTGAAACAGGCTTTCACTATGCAGTTCAGGCTGGTCTTGAACTCACTTTGTAGCCCAGGTTGGCCTCAAACTCACAGTGATCCTTCTGTCTCAGCCTCCTGAGTGCTGGGATTATAGATGTGTGCACCACACTCAGCCTTCATGGGGGTTTATAACGTGCGAAGGCACCTCCACTTTTCAAAGTAAGGAGTTAAGAGTAAGTACTGTTTCTTCTTGTCAGAGCTTTCTAAACGCTTTCTTGGAATTCTCTTTCTTTGGCTACTTCCTAACTGCCTGTCTGAAGGGACACCTCCTGGGGACAACAGGTTTGTCCCTACAGATTCAGCTCCCACTCTTGGGTGAGGAGCATACTAGTAGGAAAGCTACCTTGCAAGCCGACATCTTGCCGATGCACTCCCATGGCACTGTTCCCTGAACCTGGTCCAGCAAAGACTGGAACATCACTCAGTCTATGGATGGAAATTTTAATGTGTGATCCAGGGGATTTTCAGCACAAGGCCATCTTCTTAGAACCTCTTCTCTCCAGAATTTGGCTCAAAAGGTAGCTCCCACAGCTCTTTACCGTACGAATTCACCATTACATGGCAACTCAATTCTCTGGTCATGGCTTTCTGTGCCTTCTCTTCTATTGCGTCCATCGGCACTCCCACATCTAGCTTCACACCTCCAATCATTTGTCACTCAACCTAGAAAATGACTCCTGGAGTTTTCCTTTCTTCTCACATTCAATTACCAAGTCTGTGAGTTCTCTCTCTTAAATATTTTTGTATCTGATCCTATTCTCTACCCTAACTCCCATGCTCCCATTTAGGCCCTGAATATTTCTGCAAAGCCCAGTTCATGGAGAGTCCCGTCTCCATTTTCACCTCCTCCTATCCACTTTGCCAACACCTAGAAGAAAGCATGAATCTAAGCAGTTGGTTCTGTGTGTAAAATCCCTGGATACCTCACATTACTTGTGGAATGAATCAAACCTCTGAGTATGACATAAAAGGCACTGACAGCCCCAGACTACTCCTCACTCCAACCGACCCTCTCTCACCCTCCAATACACTCACACTAAACCATCTTTTCACATGCTGCCTCACCTCACCCTGGTTCTGGACATACATTAACCTTTCCCCAATTCCACCACCACATGATGAACTACAAACTCACCCCTCCAAAGACTCATATCAGGTATTACCTTCAAAAGGCCATCTCTGACTTTCTCCTTGTAGTCTCACATACACAGTGCTTACTTCTACTCAAGTATTCATCATAAAGGAATCATAACTGAGTTCGCTGCTCTCATCCTACCTCTTTAGCCAGACCACAAGTTACTTGGGAGCAAGGACTGATGTTTTCTCTGTGACCTCCGGCCACAGTACATGCACATACTAGGCAGTCAAATGCATAGCGAACAAATAGCCTCATGTTTCTTCTCGCATTCAGGTTATTTCTGAGTGGTGATGTCTAGGATCATTCCAGATGATCACCTACATAGCTATACGTGAAGCCACTTCCCAGTGAGAACCTACCACGCAGGCCCATCACAGTAACATCTGCAGCTTGATCTGAATGTGAGAAAGTGCAGACATATCCTATTTGCCTTGGGACTTTTGTGCTTTCCTCTGCACATCTTAAAGCCCCTTCTCACAAGCTTTACTAAGTAGACATTGCTGACTCCAGTGGTTTCTTCAGTCCAAGCCCAGGCACTGCAGCCTGATGTACAAACCGCAACCCTTTATCTGAGAGCCTTTGAGTCGAATATATTTTGGAATTCAGAATTTAGAGGATGTTAGAAAGATAAATACATTACCTGTATCATATACTATAATAATCCCAGTAGAGCCTGAGACACAGTACAACTTCTGAACAGCAATACTTAGAGGGATAAATAAACCATTAAAGAGTCTCATAACAGTAAGAGCCTTTTACTGAGCTTGAACCAGACTTATCCCCTCTACAAACACACACACCCCACACCTTTTTGCACTACTGAGGTATCAAACCCAGGGGCGCTTACCACTGAGCTACAGTCCCCACTCATTGTTTTATTTTTTGACATTGAGACACAGCCTCACTAAGTTGTCCAGGTGGGACTTGAACTTGTATTCCTTCTGCCTCAGCCTTCCTAAGTATAGGGATTCAGATACACACTTCCATGCCTGGCAAAGTATTTTTCAGCATTCTGTACTTTCAGAAGTTCGAAACTGCCAATGAAGCATTAAGGACAGAAGTCTTGAGCATGGCTGATACTATATAAGCATCAGAAAGGTCCAGTGTATACACCTGTGTGCATACTTACTACACGAATAAACACACACATACATTTCTGTGGACACATAACTGCTATGGTTTGGGTGCAGTTTGTCAGATCTGTGATCCTGTCATCCATTCACCCCTCTTCTGGGCCCCTACACAGAGTTAGCCTCATTCTTGCGGCTTCATACTCCAGCAAATGAGGAACTTCCTCATTTGCTGCCTCATATGGTCTCCCCACAAAGAGATCCTTCCACTTCTCTCCACCCAGTACAGACTCTGGACTGGCACACATTAAACTCTGATTTCATCTCTCTCTGCTCTAAGCCTTTCAGTGTTACATCACTGCCTACAGATTATGGTCCAAACTGGTTCAGCTGGCATAGTCAGCCCTTGCACATCGCTTTGCTCTCTCTCATTATTTACTACCCAGACAGCCCAAGCTACAAAGACAGGTTCCCCAATATGCCACCCTCTTACCTTCATATAAAGTCCCTCCTACTTTCTGTATACCTCTGTACACGTTTCCTTCAAACGCCAACCTCAGCTTCTCTTTTGTGAAGCCCTACTCAACCACACCCATAGCCAGGAGAGTTTTCTGAAATCTGAAGGATTTGTTGTTCACATATCTTGTTTGGCACTTTAAAGGTCTCTTAAACGCAAGAGTGTCCTGGAAAAGGCCTTGGGTTTTGGTATAAAACACAGCTGGCTATTTCACTGGTTATATGAAACCTCACACAAATGACTTAATTTGTTTCCTCATTTGTAAATTGGGGTTAACACCCTTACAAAGAAGCCAAGAGGATAAACAAATGCAATCTATATGGGTCAAGAGCCTAGCACAATACCTGTTCCACAGCAGACACTCAGGAATTGTTTTTCTCCCTCTTCTCGGTCACTCCTAAACCCCCACTATGTTGATAATAATGCCTACCATGTACAGAGTACCTCTCATAGCTAGGTACTGCAGCAAATGCTTCATGCATTGCTCCTGATATTGGCTTCATTTCACAAATAAGGATCTGAGGCCTAGAGCAGATAGCAGACATGTCCAAGGACACAGAGTTAGTAAATGGCCCAGCTGACATTAAAAGTCAGACCTGCTAGACTTCAAGGCCCTACAACTTCCCCTTTTGCAAGCACAAGCACAACATTCAATGAAACTAGAAACTCTGAGGGATAAGCATATTACATGAATATGAGAATCAAGTGTTTAGATTACAACACAAAAGTACCATCATATTCTCCATAGGACATGTAGGTATATGACTGTCACTGCTGGGTATCCTGAGCATCTACAAGGCAGGTGTAGGAAGAGGTGTCCCCCCCAATCTTCTCAGTCACCAGCCTTTGCACCCCATTTCAGCACGCTAGGAGTTGTTGCAAAATCATATAAGCAAAATATTGTAAACTATGTCCTCCAAAAAGACCTACAGTTCACACTGGCAGGATAAAGAGGGCCCAATACCTGCCAATGACACCACACCAGGGGAATGTTACCAGAGAGCCATCCCTTAGATTCCATCTAAGGCAGGACAACCCAAATCAGCAAGAGATGCACTCACTTCATAGATAAACAGAGCCAGATGCAGCTGCTCATAGGCTGGGAACAACTAAACAGAGCCAGGTTCAACTACTTAGAATCGAAGACAGGCTGCGTTAATAATGACAGTAACAGACACATTGTCATAAATAATATTGATAGTAAACACTTTAACTATATATGGAATACGATTTTCATCATTTTACATTTCTTCTTACAACTATTCTATGAGATGAGTACTATGACAGACACATCACAGACCAGGAGCTAAAGAAGGTAAACCAACCTGCCCTGGAGTACACAGTAAGTAGCAAACGACAGCTGGAATTCAAACACAGGGACTCCACATGGGTAACCTATACTTTTAACCAAGTTACTTCTCAGAAAAACAAAGGACTCAGAAAGCAGAGGGAATAACCTCAAAAGCACAAAGACAGGGCACTATGGTAATCTTAGACAAAAGTAACAAGTAAGATAAATAAGTAGAAGTGAGTTTTGTTTGCAAAGAAGCATTTGGAGATACAAAATAGGAATGTACGGATTAGAGCTCAAGTAGGAGATTCAAACAGATGACCTGAATTCTGGTCTCAACTCTGTGACTGACCAGGTGGGTGGTCACAAGCCTGTTATCTACCCTCTCTGAGCCTCAGCCTTCCCAAATGAAAACTGACAATTCTCTTCCAGAACTTTCATGGCACAGACCCAAAGTAAGTGGTTAAAAATTACAACTGCAATGATAATACGAATGATAGCAGTGAGAAATTCAGGAACTCCAAGACTTTGACTGCCATTTGGAGTTTGGATTTTACTTTTTTTAATATTTATTTTACTCTTATAGCTTCCCAAGTATTTACACAGCACATAGTATACAAGACAGGGCCCTTCAGTGAAGTTCAAAACGCAGGGACCTGGCATGAAAAAGAATGGAAAGAATCCATTTTTACACTTCTGTCTGGCCACCACTCCAAATAGTTATTCTTTTTTCTCTTTTTCTTTCTTTTTTAGCTTCTCTCTCTTGTGTGGTACTGAGGATTGAATCTATCCATAGCCTTCTCGCTGAGCTATATTCCCAATTTTTTTATGGAGAGAGTCTCAGTAAGTCATCAAATTGCCCTGGCTGGGCTGGAACTTGTAATCCTCTTGCCTTAACCTCCAAGTGTTAAAATCACAAGCATGTACCACCACACCCTGCTTTTGCTATTTGCTTTTTGCCACACTGTGGATTGAACCCCACACCGTCCCACTGAGCCACCTCCGTGGCCCTTTCTCATGTTTTGAGACAGGCTGGGCTCACACTCACCACCTTCCTGCCTCAGCAGGTGTGCACTAGCACAGCTGGCTGTACTGTTATTTTCTTTAAAGGCAAATAACTATACTTAGTTTTTTTTCCTTTTCTGCAACAGAGGTTTGTTGTTGTTATTGCCATTGTTTTCTTTTTTGAGACATGATCTCCTATGCAGTCCAGGCTGGCCTTGAACTTATGCTAATCCTCTCACCTCATGCCCTCTCCCCACAAGGGTGGGATTATAGGCAGGCACCACTACACCCACTTTAAACATGTTTTGTTCTGTTTTGTTTTGTTTTGTTTTGAGATGGAGTCTCACAATGTAGTGCAAGCTGGCCTTGAATCGAGGAGATTCTCCTGCCCCAGCCTCCCCAGTGTTGCCATTACAATCATGCGCCACCATGCCTGGCATCTTATGGCTTTTCAAAAAAGTACACAGATTTTAACACTTGATGATGATAGTCCCAGCACTCAGGAGGCTGAGGCAGGAGGATCACTGCAAGTTCTAGGCCAGCCTGGGCTACAAAGTAATTTCAAGTTCAGCCTAAACTGGATAGCGAAATCTTGTCTCAAAAAGACAACCAAAACAAAACAAAAACATTTTAAATGAGCCGACATCTCTAAAGACACAGACATCTCTACAGACTATAAACCTATGAGCCCCGCTCTCAAATCCAATATGCACCTTACACAAATCCAACTTACACTACCAAGGACTAAATGACTAGTTTAGTTTAGTTTTCAAAGAGGAGGACTAGGGTTCAAGACATTGCAAGCAACAGGTCAGCAGTGACGGGCTGCTGGAGAGATGATGTTTTCCCCCAGGCTCTCCCTCGATAGGCCTTCTGTGACCTGTCTGTGATGTGGTGACAAGAGCTGAAAGTGGGCTAGCACAAACCAGAAAAGGGAGGAGAAGAGGATGACAAACACACGCCAAGAGGAAGGGGGCCGGAGTTGTGGAGCTACAGTCTGTATGAGTCTCCATACTTCAACCAAAGATACACTTTTTTTTTTAGTCTTTGTGGGAGAGGGTTTTGCTATGCAGTTCAGACTGGCCTTGAACTCACTTTGTAGCCCAGGCTGGCCTGGAACTCAGTGATCTTTTTGCCTCAGCCTCCC
>PVJX010041003.1:0-14895 GCA_004027295.1 Dolichotis patagonum | reverse complement strand
GCTCAGCGGCATAAGCACCTGTCTGGCAAGCATGAGGTCATGAGTTCGCTCCCCGGTACCAAAAAAAAAAAAATCTTAATATCTCAATCACTCCAAATTAAGATCTTCCTTTACACAGATAGTAGTTACTTTATTATAAAAACAAATTTCAAGAGAAGATACTATAAACAATATAAAACAAAAGTACTTTTTGAAAGCTATACTAACGCATATTTCTAAAAATCTAAAAATATTCCCATGTAATGGAGGCAAAACAAATATGTATAAGAATTAGTAAAACTACCCAGGATTTATATGACTCTACTGGGGTAATATTTACAAGTAAAACACATGGATCTTAAATGTGTAAGTTGATGAATTTGAAAAATTTTTACACTTGTATTACTAACATCCAAATCAAGATACAGAATATTTCATCCATGATATGTAACTGCTATTTTGACTTTTATCTCCATTTGTGTTGACTGTTTCTAAAAGTCATAAAATTAAAAATACAACAATATGCTTTTTAGATATCTTTTTTATACTATTTGTCTGTGAATTATGGCTATGTTATTACATATACCAATAATTCATTCTTTTATTACTGACTGGTATTTATTTTTTAAATCTATAATATTCGTCTACCTATTTTCACCATGTTAGAAATTTGAATTGTTTCTAACTTTCAGCATTTATGAATTAAACCTTTTGGACTTTCATTATAAGTCTCTGTAAACATGTATTTTCACTCTCCAAGGTTTAAAATCTAAGAGTAGAACTGCTAAGTCTTAAGCTAGATACATATTTAACAATGTATTTTTAAAATTTTTTTGATACCGGGGATTAAACTCATGACATGGCGCCTACCAGGCAGGTGATTATGCCGCTGAGCTAAATCCCCAGCCCATTTTAACAATAAATTTATTAGAAACTACCAAACAATTTTCTAAAGTTGCTGGACTGATTTATATTATCTCTGGCACTGCATAAGACTTTTGACTGCTCTACATTCTCATCAACATGTGGTATAAATCAGTGTTTAATGTTATCCTCTTCTGTCAGTGGAAAATAATACCTAATTATGATTTTAATTTCTATCTTCCAGGTGACCTATGAACTTTAGCACTTTTCATGTGCTCATTAGTTTTCAGTACATCTTCATTTAGGACAAATATACCTACTTTTCTACCACCTATTTTTCCTTTTATTCTTAATTTCCTCTTTTCTTTTCTTTTCTTTTCTTGCTTTGCTTTTTTTCTCTTCTCTTCTTTCTCTTCTCTTCTCTTCTCTTCTCTTCTCTTCTCTTCTCTTCTCTTCTCTCTTCTTTTCTTTTCTTTCGAAGACAGGGTCTCACTATGTATGTAGTTCAGCCTGACCTTAAACTCTCGATGGTCCTTCTGCCTCAGGATCCTGAGTGCTGAGATTAGAGGTATGTAACACCATGTCCAGCTCCAGCTCTTTTATGAAGTTTTAAGAATTAATACGCTTGGAGGAAGAAGGTCTTTTTTGTAACTGATTTGTAGAAGATTTTAACATATTTTGGATACAAATCTTTTGGTCAGTAACACATATTACAAATGTGTCCCATAGTCTGACAACACAATTTATTTTCTCATCAGTTTTATTCTTTAATACAGTGTTTTGAATTCTAATTATTTTTCCCTAACCTTAGGTCATGAGGATCTTCTCAGGCATTCTATTCTAGAAACCTTATAATTTGTCTAAAGCGATCATCCTTCTTGAATTACTTTTTATCTGCAGTGTGAGATGGGTTTAAGGTTTTCATTCCTGTACATTTTTTTCTTTTGTTGAAAAACTTTCCCAATGAGCTGCCTTAATATTTTGTTAGAAATGAACTGACGATATATACCACATATTCAGTGGTTTTAGTTTCTATAATTATTTAGAATTATAAAGATTCTGATACAAAAATGAATTTGTACAGTAATTTGATGGCTTTTTGAAATAACAAGATAGTATTTACCTCCACATCTTGAACAGTCCTTGGTTGGGCCATGCATAATTTACTAAGCAGCTGAAAAATCAGCTCTTCAATGTAATAGAGAGACTCTTCATGAGCTGAGAGAGTTGGATGCACTTGCTCCTGAACCTTAACAAAAAAGTTCTCAGTTAAAAGGAGTGGCAAAATAATACAGAATAGGTGAAAATCAGTGATAATCTCATGTGTAAGTATTTTTCTAGAATGGTTACTCAAATATATAAATCAGCAGGAAGAAAAACCTTGTTGACCTACATAAACTTTTCTTAACCCACAAAGCAATGATTCTTTTTTTTTTATTTTAAAGATAATAAAATTCAACAAAACAAAACAGAAGAAAGCCAATCAAAACAAAGCAGCAAAAGTGGTACAAAACACAAAGCAGGATACTAGGAAAACAACAATAGCTACCATAGTATATCTTGTTATCTTCACAATAGTTGTCCATTCCATCCTAAAGCTAGGTCCTCATCATTTATCCTTAAAGATAATTCAATCTGACTGGATATGAGAAACACAGTAAATAATATTATTTCTAACACATATTAGGTATCTGATAAGTATCTGCTGAAGAATTTTAAGCATTGCTCTAACTTTTTTTCCAGAATGATATCAGGGACAGTCTCACACTACCGCCCCCCCCCAACACACACACATAGAGGAAATCTTAAATAGGCACACAGTTATTTTTAAAAATTGAATTAAACCTTCCCATAGAGAAAACAGCATGAAGTTGACTGCTTTATTTAAATTCTAAAAATTTAGCACAAAATTTTCACTCCCATCTAGATCATGTACCCATTAAACTACCCAATATAAAACAATGACTACCTTATGATTTAGGTTTACTCCACACAGGAAATGGCGGAGCCTAAATCACAGATTCAGTTGCCATCCAGTTTCATCCATTTGCCATTCATGGCAAATGGATGAAATGTTCATCCATTTTCTTATAAATGACACAGTTTTGTTCTCCCTTCTGCTGAACACTCCGTATGTGTGTGTACCTCACATTTTCTTTATCCATTCATCTGTTGGTAGGCACCTACACTGGTTCCATATCTTGGTTATTGTGAACTATGCTGCAACAGACATGGATATGTAGACATCACTATAGTATGTTGACTTCAGGTATATGCAGAAGTGGTATGCCTGGGTCAGGTGGCTTTAGTCTTTTGAGGAATCTGCATTCCCACAAGTAGTGTAAAAGGGTTTCTCACCCTCTTCCATCTCAGTCCTCCACATCCTTACCAGCATTTATTATTTTCTATACTCCTGATGATAGCCATTCTGACCAGGGTAAGACAGAATCTCAGTGTAGTCTAGATTTGCATCTCCCTAATGGCTAACAATGTTGAACAATGTTGACCATCTGTACACTTGAGAAATGTCAGTTAGATTCATTGGTCCAGTTGTTTAAGTGACTTTTTGAATTCTTTATATATCCTAGATATTAATACGGTCAAAGGAAGCTGGCAAAGACTTTCTCTCATTTTATAGACTGTCACTTTACTCTTGGTTGTTTCTTTTGCTGTGCAGAAACTTTTTAATTCAATATACTATCATTTGTTGATTCTTACTATTATTTCCTGTACTTTTAAAATCCTATCCAGGAAGTATTTTCCCTGTGCCTAATGGCTTCAAGTGTTTCTATGTTTTCTTCTAGAAAACTCAAAGTTTTGGATGTTACAACTATGTTTTTGATCCATTTTGAATTTATTTTTATACAGGGTGAGACAGAGATCTAGTTTCAATCTTCTCTATATGGATACCCAGTTTGCTGAGCATCATTTGTTAGAGGCTTTTCCTCCAACATAAGTTTTGTGGCTCCTCTGACAAAAATCAGATGGTTAAAAGCTGGGTGTGGGGGCACACATCTGTAATCCCAGCATTGTGGGAGGCTGAAGCAGAAGGATTGCAAGTTTGAGCCCAGACAGGGCAACTTAGTGACTGAAGCCTTGTCTCAAAAAGGGAGTGAGACAGGGGATCTGGGTATATAGCTCAGTACAAAGGCCTGAGGTTCAATTCCCAGGAAAGGGGGTAGGAGTCTGAAAGCTGTAATTACATACATTTGCTTCTGTGTCCTCTATTCTGATTCCACTGATTTATGTGTCTATTTTTGTACCAGTACCATGCTGTTTTTATTACTGTGGCTTCAGAGCATAATTTGAAATCAGGCATTTTTTGCTGAGGATTGCTTTGGTTCTTGAGTCTTTTGTGTTTCCATATAAGTTTTAGGACTACTTTCCTATTCCTGTGAACAATGTCCCTAGAATTCTGATGGGGATTGTACTGAATCTGTAGATTACTTTTGGTAATACGGCCATTGTAACAATATTAATTCTGCCAATGTGTGAACATGGGAAGGCTTTCCATCTTCTAGTATCTCCTTCAACTTGTTTCTTCAGTGTCCTGAAATTGTTACTGCGCAGGTCTTTTACCTCTTTAATTAGGTTTATTGCTTTTGTTTTTCTTTGTATTATGAACAGAACTGTTTCTTGATTTTTTTTCTCAGCAAGTTCCTTATTCATGTACAGAAAGCTATGCTGCTTTTGTATCCTGACATGGTAATCTCATTCCTGTAGGTTTTTCCTGTTTTCTACTATTATTAGTTGTCTGTTCATTCTTTTTCTTCATCAGTATTTCAGAGATTTATCAATTTTATTAATCTTTTCAGGAATGCTGACCCTATTTTATGTCTCATTTATTTCTGCTTCATCTTTATTATTTTTTCTACTTTTTCTGTACTCTAAGCACCTAAGACAGATACCAAACTCAATGTTTTTTCAGCCTTTCCTCCTTAATATGTACATTTTCTCTAAAAATTATTTTTGTATTATCCCACAGATTTTGATATGGAATATTTTTGTAATCATCTTGTTCAAAATAACTTCTCATTTCTATTACTGTATTTTCTAACATATTTTAAAATCTATAAGTATATTTAATTTCTAAACACTTGAGATTTTTAAAATATTTTTGATTTTAATAAAAATTTAGTATATGTAGATTTCTAGAATAGTCACATATGTTTTAAAAACACAGGATTTCAATTGTAATTGAGGGGGAAAGAAAAGAAGGGAAAATTTTTTTAAAAATGAGAGGCTGGGGATTTAACTCAGTAGTATAAGCACCTGCCTGGTGAACATAAGATTATGAGTAGGAGTCCCCAGTAAACAAAACAAAATTTAAAAATGAGAAAAGAAGGAAAAAATGGGAACAAAGCTTTTGTAAGGAGGGCAGGAGGGGTTGAAGGCAGGATAGGGGAATGGGGTAAAAGAGCCAAGTTATATCATGTATATAACAATGTATTAAAAAAATCAAGTTATATCATGTATATGATATACAGGAACAAATTATCTATGATGAATGTGATTATTATATATATCTAAAATATACCAATAAAATCTGATTTTAAAAAAATTATAATTTAAGACTTCTATTATAGACAATTATATGGGCCTTTGAGGCTTTAATGCCAAGTTCCTCAAATAGTAACTGTTGCCAAACTGCCCAGCATGAGCCTCCCCACCTCCACCCCCCAGCTCCCAGGACAGTATGCACCCAGGCACAAAGTCTCAGGGTCTCTAGAGTCAGGAGCCCAGATGCCTGTGGCAGGCCACCTGTGAGTGACCAAGTCTGTGGAGGACTTTACCACCCATCTTCTAGAACTTGAGGAGAAAGAGCCAGTACCTCCCCAAACCCTCTGCCACTATTTTGGACACCCTACAGGTATTCGATGTGGAGTTCCGGTTGATTTCCTGGAAGGATGAGAGCTCTTCTCTGACCCTGCCACCTGCCTTTGCCATGGCACCCTTTTCCCATGACTGCAGAGCCTCGAGTTCCCCAGCAATGGCACAGAAGGGGCGCATCTGGCAGAGGCCCTGTGTGAGCTCAGTCATACAGGATGGTACTGAGGAAGCACGACTGCTAATGAAGCCATAGAGAAGTTTAAAAACACACTAGCAAGCACTTTCTTGATTAGAAAGAGTTCACATTCAGACTACCTACTAATAATATCTGTTAAAATGACAGCTGGGCCAACTAATTTGTGACTGCAGTACCAAGATGGGAAATTCAGATTGGATTCCATCGCATGTGTTAAGTTCAAGCTTAAACAATTTGACAACATGGTTCACTTGATCAACTACTACGTTCACATGTGCAAGGCTAAGTGGACCAACCCAGAGGCCCCTTGAAATGGGACTGTTCACTCCATCTAACCAAACTGTTTTATACATCAGTACCACCTCTAAAGCTTCTCTGTCAACTCAACATTAGCAGATGCACAGGTACCATCTGGGGACTACCTTTACAAACAAGACTAAAAGATTATTTTGCAAGAATATAAATTTCAGGTGTGTTTCTTTTTTTTTTTTTCTTCTATATATGCCTCATAGAACCAATAAATCAACTAGCTAGCCTTCCCGGTAAGCTGCGCAAGTCGTGTACTCCAGGAAAAAAAAAGTCAGAGTCTCCCAAGAATCAGCCATGCTGGGACTTGGGGGGATCAACTAGCCAGCCTTCCCCGTAAGCTGCGCAAGCTGTGGGCGTTCCAGGGAAAGAGAAGTCAGCACTGCCCGTTGAGCCTAGCAGCCCAATCAAACACCATCCATCCCGCCCCATATTGTTTGGTTGATTATGCAGACCTGGAGCCAGCGGTCTGAGCATCTCTTGGGAGGATGACTATGCAATATAGCAAATACGGAGGATTTCCTTCTATCTTGTCTTTCAAGTTCAATATTATTCTCACTGTTTTGCTTTGTTCTAATTGTTTTGCTTTATTCAATATTCTGTTTTGATTGGTTTTATAGTGTTTTGTTTTTGGTTTGATTTTTGCTATACCTGATGTAATGGACAACTATTGTGAAGATAACAAGATATACTATGGTAGCTATTGTTGTTTTCCTAGTATCCTGCTTTGTGTTTTGTACCAGTTTTGCTGCTTCGTTTTGATTGGCTTTCTTCTGTTTTGTTTTGTTTTGATTTTACTATCTTTAAAGTAAAAAATGCAAAATAAATAAATACACCTCATATAGATTATCTTCAAATGCAACTATGTAAAAAAGAACCAAAATTTGAGTGACTGCTCTGGAAAACTCTGCAGAATTGCTAAGAATAGTTATAGTCAATCTGATTTAAAGGCATCAGGTAGGTAGGTATTTGAAGTCTTGTGTACATTTTTAATCTGAGCAATGCTTCCATTCGTAAGGCTGATCAAGATTAGCTCATCTGTTTAAATTAAAAACAAAATGGCCCAGAGTACAGGTTGAGAGAGCATTTATCAGAACCTTGCCTTACTCAAGTTTCTTGCATTAGGTCAAAGGTCCAAAAGTCCAAGGTCCACATTCTGGTAGAACAGAAAGAACTTGGAGTACTGAGAAGTAAGAGAAGCCAAGGTAACACAGGCGTAACTTCGTACTTAATGGCTGGTGATCACTATGCTTTGGCATGTTTATATTCATTGTATTCTGAAGCATCTGGAATCTGGTTATACAGATCATATTTGTGAGTATTTAACCCTCTTTTTTTTTCTTGGTTTGTACTAGGAATTGAACCCAGGGCCTCGTGCTTGCCAGGAAAGTGCCATACCACTGAGCTACCTCCCCAGCCCTTATCCCTCATTTTATGCAATTACCCAAATCAACCAAAAAAAGTGATCATGAAATTCTACATTTCTTTCTTTTTTTTCTTCTACATTACTTTTTATTCCATGTACAAATTCTCTCCTGTGAATGAGTACTGTAGTAATTTACTTTGGGCAGTTATACTTCAGAAATATTTTAAACTGGTACAAACAGGAAAGACTTTCTTTTCCTTTAAGGCTAAACACCATGGTCATGCTATACAAGTGCAACTCAAGTTGTTAATAAAAAACAATGTAGATACAGATGTTTTACCCTTTGAAGTAGCCATGTCCTAACCTATTGTCACTGATTTCTTGGCAGAAAGTGGCTTTAGCATTTCCAAGTATTCCTTGAATTGTTCTAACCACAGACATAAGCAGTTGTCTCCCTTCTACCATGTAGAATTCTTTGATTTAATTTTCTTCCGTGGTGGAGGATAATTTTTCAAAGTGTTTCTTTACTGTTGTTATAATTTGATTGGTGTATTAAATTTTTTTAAAAAATTTAAAAACCAAGTTAAGAAAATTCCCTCGGAAAATAGAAAGACTTAAGACTCCTTAACTCATTCTGACATAAAAATTTAAGAGGGCTAAATTAAAACAAAACTCAAGGGGCTGGGGATTTAGCTCAGCGGCATGAGTGCTTGCCTTTGCAAGCGCATGGTCGTGAGTTGGATCCCTGGTACCGATTAAGAAAAAAAACTCAAAAGAAAAGTGAAAATTATTCCTATGTACAGCAGCAACAAAACCATACAAAAATTTCAAATAATGGTTTACATAATAGAACCAATAATATAAAAATCTAGACATGATCTCTAGGGAGAAAGCTAAACTCTTAGAGAAATTAAAAAGCTAAATAAATGAAAGTGCCTTGTTTGTGAATTATCAGACTTAGTATAGTAGATCTTCCCAAAATTGCCCAGGAAGTTAATACAATCACAAACAAAAACAAGCAGGATGTTTTGCCAAAATCATTAAGATAATTTCATAATGTTTATAGAAGATACAAAAGCTGAGGCCAGGGATTTAGCTCAGCGGCACAATGCCTACCCAGCAAGCATGAGGTCCGGAGTTTGATTCCTGGTACCTTCCTCCCACAAAAAAAGAAAAGAATATACAAAAGGCTAAGAAAATCAGTTACACAGTCTAAAAATTTATTCTAACCGTTATTTGAAGTTTTTACAAAGTTCAGTAATTAATGATATTGACATAAGGTCAGAGAAATAGATCAGTAGAACAGAAGAACATCCAGAAACAAGGCCACATCTATACGAGCTCATGACTGAAAACAAAGGCAACATTACAGACGATGGGTGAGGGTGGGTTGTGGAGAGGAGAGGAAAGGAACAACTGACGGTGAACACTTAGATGCCTTTATAAGAAAATTCAAATGCAACCTGTGCTTCAAAGTTTACATAAAAATCAATCCTAGCTAGATTTTACATTTATTAAATACACTAGACATAATAAATGTAAGCCAGATACCTTCATAACCTAAATATGGAAAGGACTTTTTTATTTATTTTTTTTGGTACCAGGAATTGAGCTCAGGACCTTGAGCTTGCCAGACAGGCACTGAGCCACTGAGCTATAATCCCTAGTCAAGGAAAGGACTTCTTATACAGGTTACAAAAACTACTAACCATAAAAGGGGGAGAACTAATAGACTTTGACTGCATTAAACTTTAAAACTTAGGTTCATCAAAAATCACCTCCAAGAACTGAGCATAGTAGCACACAACTGTAATCCCAGCCCGCAGGACGCTGAGGTTGGAGGATCACTGGGACTTCAAGGCCAACCTGGGCTACATAGGGAGTCAAGGATAGCCTCAACTGTCTAGTGAAACCTTATCTTAAAACACACACACACACACACACACACACACACACACACACACACACACACCAAAAGCCACTTTCAAGAAAGTAAAATGGGCCAGGGGATTTATCACTGTGGTAGAGAGTTTGCCTCACATACACAAACAAGGCCCTGAGGTTCAATTCTCTGCAGAGAGAGAGACAGAAAGTGCCAGGCAGACTGTTCACACATAATAGGAGGCTTAGGCAGGAGGCTCACAAGTTCAAGGCCAGCCTAGACAACTCAGGGAGACTCGTCTTTAAAAAAAAAAAAGTCTGGAAATGTAGCTCAGGGCTAGACTGACCCTTGGTTTGATCCGCAGTGTCTCAACAGAAAGTGAAAAAGGAATGAAGGAAGAGGGGAAGGGAGAGGAATGGAGGGAAAGGCAGGTCAAGAGAGGGGAAAGGAGGGGAGGAGTGGAGAAGATACATGTAATACACATTACAAAAGGAATTATATTCAGAATATATAAAGAACTCCTAAAAATTCAATATGAAAAATACTATCAAAAAACCAGGGCGAAAAAAAGAACATGGGTTAAGGCAGAAATAGAGTTTAGTGGTAGAGCGCTTACCTAACATGAGCAAGGCCCTGGGCTAGAGCCCCAGCACCACATACACACAAAGGGAAAACACACTTAAACTAGCGCTACACAAAAGAAAAATTCAAACAGTCAAGGTGCTCAAGCTCTTTAGTAATCAGGTAAACACAACTTAAATAACTCTGAAAAATAAGATAAATGTAATCATTATGTACTGCAAACATGTACTAATAAAATTTTTTTTTAAGCAGACTAAAGGGCTGGGGAGATAGCTCAGTGGCACAGCGCCTGCCTGTCAAGTGCAAGGTCCTAAGTTCGACTCCCAGTACCAAAAAAAACCAGACTGGAAACCAAACAGCAAAACCAAAGTTTGTTACTATCAAATGTTGATGATTATGTGGCACAACAGGAACTCTTACAAACTGGTACGAAAGTGTAAAATGGCTCATTTTCAAAAACTTTACAATTATATACAAATATGAGCCAGTTAGACATACGAGTCAGTAACAGAACACATACACAACAGTAATCACCTAAGATTACAGTGAACTGAAAAGTTCTTATCACCTAGTGATGTCATAGCTGTCATGATGTCAGCACCACATATTACATGTTTGTAGTGATACTGAGAAAACAAAAATGCTATACTGCCAGTCTTATAAAAATATAGCACATACAATTATGAACAGTGCATAATACTTGAGAATGATAACAAAAGACTATGTCACTTGTTTATGTATTTACTACACTATACTTTTTACTATTTTAAAGTATAGTCTTGCTATTTATAAAAAAAAAAAAAAATTAGAGCTTATTGCATGCCTGTGGTCCCGGCTACCTGGGAAGCTGAGGCAAGGAAGACTGCTAGTACAGGAGAAGTGCTTGAGCCCAGGAGAAATGCTTGAGCCCAGGAAACAGGGCTTGGGTGGGGCAAGACACATGTCTTAAAAGAAAAACAAGTTTAGTATAAAACTGTGTGTGTGGTATGCCAGCAGCCTCATACATTTCCTGTTTACCTCATCTCTGGATTGCCTCAAGAGGCCATAGTAAATGCCTGACCTACATCATGTACCTTTGTGTAAGTAGATTCTATGTTGTTCACACAAGGACAAAACTGCCTAACAATACAGCTCTTGAATCTTAAAGGTTCATTAAGTGACATGTAACTGTACATATACTTCCTTTAGAGAAAGTTAAGTGAAATGTACTGTACTAGACACTAGCTACATACAGTTATTAAACACCTGAAACATAGTTCCCCTGACGTGAAACGAGCTATAAATACAAAGTACAATCATGATTTCAAAAGCATTAAAAAAGTCAAATAACTTAATAATTGTATAGTATGTTGAAATGATTAGATTTATTGGATTAAATGACATACAATATTGGAATCAACTTCACCTATTTCTACTTACGCAATAGATACATTGTAACCTATTCATACAATGAAATATATATATAGCAAAAACATAATAATAATGAAACTCACCTAAATTAAATAAGTTAATTTTTTTTTTTTTGAGATAGGGTCTCACTGTGTAGTTCAGACTGGCTTTGAACTCATGGCAATCCTTCTGCATCAGCCTCCTGAGTGCTGGGATTACAGATGTGCGTTGCCATGCCCAGTTTACAATTAACTTTAAATCATTTAGGGACACATGATTAAATGAAAAAACTAAAGAAAATCAAGGCAGTGATGACCATAACAGTTGCCTTTTGGAGAGTGATATGGAGAAAAGTGCTGAAGATATGCTGATTTCCAGCCAGGTGTGGTAGGTAGTGCACACATGTGATCCCAGGTCTCTGGGATGTGAGACAAAAGGACTCCAAGTTCAAGCCTAGCCGGGCAACTTAGACTGTCTCAAAAAATAAAAAAAATGCTAGAGACAAAACTCAGTGTAAAGGCCCTGGGTTCAACCCACAGAATGCATGGGCATGCGTGTACACACACACACACAGAGTGCTGAGTGATAAATACTGACGTATCTATTCTTTACTCGTTTTTTAATTGTGTGTCGCACTTCAACATAAACAAGAATCTCACAAGAATAGTCCAGCAAAGAAAAAATAAAGGTCTGAAATTATCAATAAAATAAGTATAAATGACCCTCCTAGTGCCCAGCACAATGAAAAAAAAAAAAATGGAAATGGCTGAACACTGAAGAGAGAGAATATCATACAAGATTGGGAGAGGACAAAAAGAGGAAGAATGAATAGTATATGAGAAGCAGATCTTAACTAGCTCCAAACTTCAACAGTAGAAATTAAATAGCAACAGTTTCCTACCTAGAATGCAAGATCCCAAAAAATGATCAGCCAAATACCACAGTGATATAAAGACATTCTTAGACAAGACCAAAATTTTTATCTCTCTCATTTTTATCTTTCTCCTACACTAAGTGTATAAACCAAGAAAAAATATATATGGTTTAGGAAATGAAGAAATCAATATGGAAGGCAGCTAAAGAAATGCCCAGGATGAAATGTGGAAAACTGTACAATGAAGGCTGTAGGACAGGCACAGAGGTCACCAGTCCCCCAGACTGGAGCAGGTCTGAAGGCTTTGAGAGAAATGATCTCATGACGACAAAATGGACAAAGTACCTCACAGGATTAAACATCTTGAGAGGATATCCAGACAATTAGTAAGAGTACAAAGTTTGAGAATCAATCAGTCCATAGAAAAATATATTTTAAAAATGAGGTAATTATCAACTCCAGTAAAAGCAAAAAGTCAGGAATGAAAATAATTTAATATAAATTATATTAATAGGCATAACAATGTAATTTTTTAATATTAATCCAACCAAAATTAAGATATAACCATAGTGCATATGTGTGGTAAGATGTATGGGTGGCTGGGAAATGTATACGTGCGTTAATAAACATTAAATCTTTACTTTTCATTGTAGGAACTCAACAGGCGATGCCCAAAAAAGAAAAACCAAGAAATAGCAATGTACACTTTTTCTTTCTTAAAAATAATAAATACAAAAAAACAGGTACTTTGAAAAGCTAAAAGTGATTATCTCTGGGAAGTGTATATTTAGGGAAGAGATGCTACTTTTTTATAATAATTCTCATAAAACTAGTTATCTTTACTTACGTAAGTAATTTTGAAAAAAATACAAACTGATAAACATAACATGAAGTGAGAAGTAGAAAAAATAAAAGACATGTGAAAGTGAAGTTAAGAATGATTACTTTTTAAAGAGGTTTGTGTATAAATTTAAGGCAATTAGAAATTTACATAGGACCAATATCCCAAAAGTCAGGCTTTATAATCTATGGTTCTTAGAAATTTAGGAAAACAAGTATTTCCTCTTAACTCTGTACTTCTTTAATACAAGAAGAACTATAATTACATCTTAATTACACACTTCTACTAGATCAACAGAATAAAAAGGACCGCTAAAACTATAAAAATATTCCAAGTATAGCGGCACACTTCACTTCAAAAGACTGTTTCATGCAACATCTTTCCATAAAAAGCTAAAGATCTTAGTGAAAATGATTGTTTAGGGAAATTAAAATGTGTAGACTTGGAAGCGTAACTCAGTTATAGAGCGCTTGTATGACATGCGTATGGTTCTGAGTTCAACACCCAGCATTATAAAGAGAGAGACAGACACACACAGAGAGAGAGACAGAGACAGAGGAGAAAGAAAGGGAGGGAGAGAGGAAGGGAGGAAGCAAGTCTAACTGGGATGATGTTTTTTTTTCCTGTGATTATGGTTTAGGTAAATACAGTAGTCTGCAAAGCAACTTTAACACTAAGCCTCTAAATTTCTTATGCCAATTTTCTAAAGCTAATTTCAAATAAGAAAAAGAGAAACAAACATACAATGTTAAGTCCCACCCGTAAGTACTCTAATAGGACATCAAGATGACAATGAAAGATAACCATGCATGGCACTGCCACAGTATTTACTATCTCAGAGCCCTAACAGACAGTAAACATCAGATTACCACATCAGAACAAACTCATCTGTCAAATTTTTCTCAAAGACTAGTCAGAAAAAGAGCAATTAAAATAATTTTTAGTCTTTAACAGCAGATTAACAAGTCAGACCTGTATTTTAGTTACACCATATTTTCAAAGTGCCAGAAGGTATTTCCTCATACATACACTGTAAATAGAATAGTCATAACACTATAAATGCATGTATAGACACATAACATTCTATATATGTACTGCCGAAGTACACAGTTAACATTTTAACTTTATTTTTTCCTCTGATAAACACTATCTGACAAGTTATAGAAATGTTATTTCCTAATCTGTATTTCCAGTTTTCTATATTCACAATCAAATGAAAACCTTGCTAGTGGGTTTATTCAGTCAACCAACATTTGAGTTCCAGAAATAACATGTAAATAAAAACACTTTGGGTACAGTCTGACACTTTATTTAAATCAAGTTTTTCATTTCATTGCAAAGATTTCTGTGAAGAGACAAATATATCAAACAGCAATTAAGAATCCTGGACTTATTTTCATTACAAATTAAAATTTAATAGTAAAAAAGAGCTGGATAGAGTGTTGAATATCTGTAATTCCTGCAGTCTAGGAGGCTGAAGCAAGATCACGAGTTCATGCCCAGCCTAGGTAGTTTAGCAATTTAAGAGACTCAAAAAATAAGAAAGGGCCAAGACGTAGCTCAGTGCAAAAGCCCTAGGTTTAATTCCTAGTAACAAATGCTCGTGCACACACACAATTTTATTTTAAAAACATACACCAAAGCTATAATATATTATCGATAGAAATTAAAGAACTAAACAAAGAGAATTAAGCTCCTGGCACAACTGTCTGCCTAGCAAGTGCAAGGGTCATGAGTTCAATTACCACTATATAAATAAATAAATAAATAAACAAACAAACAAACA